>JACDOX010000029.1:2999885-3060514 GCA_014549065.1 Cardinalis cardinalis
TTTTCTTTTCTTTTCTTTTCTTTTCTTTTCTTTTCCCCAGTTCTTTGCCTTCTGGGAGGTTTTTTGGGGGGAAGAAATAAAAAAACATGGCAGGACCCTCCCTCAAAATGTTTATTAAAACAAAACAATAACAAAAGGCTACAGATTCTAAATGAAATATAAACAGCAATATTAACTTTTTTCCAGTTTGGGGGAAAATATGCACAATTGTTTACAGTTAAAATTTCCCAGATGGCATTTCAGAACTTRTTATTCTCTTGGCACTTCTTGTCACAAAGGCAAGAAAAAGAAAATGGATTTTTACAGGCCCTCAAAAAGTAAATGGTATGGCATAGATAGCACCCATGAATTAAAATATTTAATCACTTTACTCTCTGAAATACAGGAAAGCAAAACCAAATCAGTTTAGTAAAATGGACCCGAAATCACTGGAAATATTTATATTAATTAATCAGCCATTTGTTGATTACTTAGAGTTAATCCATTTGTTTACTGCTGCTGCAAACTCCATGTGACCTTGGCTTAGCCTACATTTTTTCAGAAGTACCTATCCTTCAGTTCTGTAGGAAAGTTAGTTTGAAGCACTTAAAATAYGTTTTTCAGGAGGTAGCGTGATCCTAGCACTGATCCTTAGGAAACCAATCCCTTAACAAACATTTCTAATCAGAACTACCCAGGAAGGCAGCCAAAATCCCAGTTACTTTAAAGAATTTATCCCTCTCTGTTTCTGCTTCCCAACAACATCTCTAAAATTAAGAAAGATCTAAATCATAGTGTGTTTTATTGAAAACACATAAATCAGATGCAGGCAACTGGAGTCACGTAAGTATTTGAATAGACAACTAAGCCACAAGAACATTGAGTTCTACACCCAAGTTACGCAAAGCTGAGCAGAAATCCAAACTGCCCATCTATGGTTTGCCTGAGCTCTAATTTTCAGTTTTAATTGTTGAATTATGGTCCCTCTGCCACCTTATAGTAGAAAGAATTGTCTTTTCTCCTTTCCTTCTGGCTGCACTGGGTGTTGAGTAGGGATGAGAGTGGTTTTGGCTTCCCTTTACTAAATTCCRTGATAAAAAGTGGTGTTAATAGTCATCAGCTATCTGCTCTAAAAGCATAATAATAATAAAAAAAAAGAACATTATCTCCTTCAAAGAAAACCCTGACTTTTATGAGTACCTTATACTAAAACCAGAAGGGTATTGTCTGCATTCTGTTTTCAACTTTGAAGAGCTACTGTGATGTAAAAAGCACAGCTTTTCTAAAGCATTTACTAACACTATAATAAAGTGTGAAGCAGCAAAGTCCCTTCTCGTTTTGGGGCAAGCTTGCAAAGTCTTTTTCCCAAAAAACTGAGGAAAGTATGAAATGAATTTGTGTTTCTTCATGTCCTTTTATTTTAATTGGCAATTCTATTTTTATGGTTAGGTCCAAGAAACATAAAATTATCACAGTTACATAGATATAGATATTGTGGCTACTAGTAGCACAATTTATAGAACTGACCACTGTAAAGAGCATAGGCCTAAAGTAACATCCAGACCAAAAACCTAGCAAGGGAAGTCCCTTGGTTAAAAGTCAAGACTCTCTTAACTGGAATTCAGCGACTCTTTCCCCATTCAGTGAATATATTGTGTACCAGACAGTCACCTTTCTGGTTTTTTTATGGGAGTCACCTTGACTGAATTATTCTGTCCTGCTAGTCCTGAGACTGKGACCTCATGGTACACTGGAGTTACTTATGCTGCAAAGACTGCAGTTTAGCATTGTGGCTATAGCTGCCTGTAAAAGCCTTGCCCTTTCATGAGGAGAGACAGGTTTTGAGATAGCTGAGGAGACCAAAACCAGACTGAGACAACAACATGTTCCACAGAATAACAATTTTTCTATGGCACATTGTTTTCCTATGGTTTCATTTTAAAAAGATCTTTTACATCAGGATGCATACTCTGAAAAGATACCCTGGAATGAGGAATCTGTCTGAGAATTCMTCAAAACCAGACAGATGTGTGAAACTGCCCCCTTCTTCATAGTGTAAACTTTTAACTATTTCAGAAAAGTCTTCAGCTGCTTCATTTTTGAGAGCCATGATACACTGAATTCATAGAATATCCCTCACTGAATTTAATTGAGACATTACATTGCCCTTAATGGTCAGACAGAATGACAGACTAGCAYACTCTGAAACATATAAAAATTATARAGATGAAGACTACYGCACATGTGCYCCTTYAGCAGCCTTTGGAAGTTCAAAGGAACAGCAGCCATAGCATCTAATGCAGCACCTTTCCACAACTAATATGTACTATTTGTTCAAATCCATATTCCTAATTTCTACTAGTGTGTATMCTACACACTAGTATAGTTCCTAACTATAACTAGTTTGAGTACTAGAATTCAAATAATTCAATTTTGGTAAAGTAAGCCATTASATCTGACCATTTTACTCTGAAAATGAGAATTGAAAAGTAATAATAACTCTTCTATACAACATTTGGACACTTTCTTTTGCTAGTGCAGTATCTAATTTCCCTCTCCCTTTTCTCTTTTGAATATTGGCAATCCTTTGTCTTTTTGTTACTTTAATTTCTGCTTTGAATCCTTCCTCCAAGCTAAAGTGGCTTGCTTTTGATTTTGCTTYGTTTTGTTCTTGTTTAACTGGTGGATTGGAAACTGCCAGATGTCAATATCTAGTAAAATTTTGTCTTGGAACAGCCCTTCCAAACATTCACTTCAAAACCTCAGCATTCTTCCAGCACTGACTTCCACTCCAGTCCCCWGGCTGGCGAGTGCACCACCACAGCAGGACAGCCACGCACAGGCTGACAGTCTGCCCRCTGCCATTGCTGCCACTCGTCCTTTGGAAACAGCACTTGGCACATGTGGCCCCACAGTGCACATTCAGCTTTGGCCTATGGTAAATGCTTCAGATGAAGGAAGGAAAGTCTTGGTCATAGCCAATTCCAAAAGATTTTACATGACCAGGATTAGGGACRTGGTGTCCAACTCCCTTTCTCTACAGATCAGCATGCACCTCTGGGAAGGAGAAAAGGTATCTATTCCATGAAACACGCTGGACTTGCCCTAGCTAATTACTGTCCAAATGAATAGTGAACCTTTCTACAAGTCTTGCTCAAGTCCAGAGAGCAATTACTCTGCCAAATGCTGTTCAGTCTGAGCTGCAGTTATGTGTCCTGATGAGCAGTGATGGGCTCTATGTTTGTGCCTGAGAGTAGGAATGACAGGAGGCAGTTTCTAGTCCTGCTTCTGGTGTTCTGCTTTTCTCAGCTCTGCTCCTTACCACCTATGGTATTTTTAGACAAGCAACGATTATTTATTGGCACCGAAGCCAAGTTTAGCATGAATGGAGATTGAGCTCTTAACAAGAATGTTTACAATGAGATAAAACGTTTTAAAAAATAAATTTGTCACTAAWCATCAAAGAGATCATCACCACTGGTCTAAGATTACAGTTAGAAGTGCACTTACAATTTCAGACCACATCAACAAACAAACTTTTGCTTATATTGCTAAGGAAAAAAGGTTATCGTGCTGGCATCTGTGAAACAAATTACTTATTTTTATTCTTGAACTACTACTCTTGACTACGAGCTTTTGGGCTCTTCTGAAAGCCCTTCTGAAAGGATTAGGGCTGAGGGTAAATTAGGATTAAGAACAACAAAGGCTGAAGAAGCAGTCACTRGACTTGAAAGGTTGAGAAGATAAAATGAATACTACTGCTGCCASGGGGAATGGTTTTTTAACACTTTAGGTAGCAGATTTCAGTCATTTGATAGTCTAATTTGRATTATGAATGAGGGCTTGGATCAGCAATGATAGACATGAATTAGTAGATGGATTTCCCAATGTCTACATAGGTAGGAATAGAGCTCTAATGGCCAGGGCTCCTAGTCAGTAGTTACTTGTGTGGCACTTGGGGWTTGGGATAACTAGGAATGGAGAGGTTTCCTTACCTGAGTCCCACACAGAAGAGGACCAGTGCTGGCACAGGTGAAAGATGGAAAACCAAGAAGYAGGAGCAAAATATGGAGTTTTTGGCACCTGATCTTTTCTTCCTTACTACCYGACCTCCAGGCAGAATTCTTTCTTACAGAAATACAGTGGTAGAAGTGAAGGCTGGCTGAAGAGKCAATGTGTGCATGTGTTAGGAGAAAGAGTTTTCTCACTGCCATGCTGTACATTGTCTGTGGGTAAACGATGCCATTGAGTCCATACAAAACTCACTTAAAGGCAAATACACTAGACAGAAACATGAGTTTCTCTTTGTACACTGTTCAAATTCATGAGATACTCCAGCAGAATTACATATTCCAGAGATTCCACACCTGAAAACTTTGGTCTGCTTTTAAATATTCTACAAGCCTGATTATGATCACAAAGCAGCTTCACATCAGTGAAAGAAAATACCACTCCATCAGGTCAGGTGGTGAAAATCAGCATAACACTGACTTCACCAAATTCACACAATGTCCAAAGGTCAGGGATATGTTCCACTGAGTTAATTATCAAGGTCACTAATAAAGTAAGTGGATTCCATCTACCACCTCTAGTCAAAAATCACCACAATGAAGTCAGACCATGCTGAAAATCCACTTAGCTGAGAGTAAATACATTACAGATTCTGAAATACTGATGGAGAGCTCCATAGCATGGAATTATTAATTTTAATTATTAATTCCAAATTAAGGAGGATGCTGAAGAGTTTGGAATATTGCTTTCAATAAAAGTCTGAGCATAGCAAAGATGATGGCAAAAATACAACATATTTTTAAAAAGGTAATATTTGATAAAATTAGAACTGATTACAAATTAAAACATACAGTAAAAGGAATTCTGATAAAAGTATTSAAATAATAAAGATGGAACTGACCAGTGGAAAAATGACTGCCAGCAGTTGTCCTGAGCCACAACATAAATTATTGTGAAACATAACTCCAAGTAAAATAAGAAACTGGCTTTTAGTTTGAGGCAGAAGTCACAAATTGTAAGGAATCAATTAAAGTGAGGAGAAAAAAAATCACTGCAATGAACTCGGTAAGGGCTACTCCCACACACTGGATGTCAGGGGACATTCAGTCAGCAAGCTACATAAACATTCCATGATTGCTTATGTAATACAAGTAATATATTCATCCAAAAACAAAAGCAAAACCAAAAGCAAACCCAGAAACAAACAAAAAAAMCCCCACCAAACCAAAAAACATAAATAGGGTCTGAACTTGAAGACGTGAAAAAGACTGAACATTTCTTAATTAATGTAAATGTTMTAGTTTTTTCTTTGAATTTGCTCTAGCTTCCTGCTTTTTCATTTTCAAGAGTCACTGTTGTCTTTTTTTGCTTTAATAATGCAGGTAATAACTAGTAAATGTTGATAGGAAGCCAGGCCTGTGAAACATAAGCACCAAACCCACCAGTATAGTCCAAAATAAGTGGTTAGCAGTATAACCATAATAATTTTTTCTCAGCAAGCTATTATTCTCAGCTTGTGCCTTCCTCARATATACAACTGATGACAGTGTCACTCTGCATCATTATCAAGTAACCCTCCAAAAGCTTGAATTTCTTGAATAAAACTGGTCTTAGGGTTCTCCATTAAGCCTACCAGGCTGTAGCAGTATAACTTTGCCTATATTAAAAACATGAGTCTGTCTTTATTTCTATGGCTTCAGAGCCTTCAATCAAAGCTCTGATTGAAGAGCACTGTACAAATATCAAGTTTCTGCTCCTGTGATGTTACTACCTAAAGACATGGCAAACAAAAGAAATATCATCAGAGAAAAACAGGTACAAATTAAAACTGAAAGGAAGCAATTTGATTACAATTGTGCACTAACTGTACCATACATCCAGGAATATAAATTGAATCAGTAGCCATGCCCCACCAACCCCAGAGCAAGATTTAAACAACAAAGCCAAAGTGCTCTTTCAAGAATGGTGATGCAGACCTGGGAGATTTTCTATGTAAGGTCATACTGACCATCAGGATCCTAATCTTAGCTGCTGAAAATCTACATTTTCACCAAAAGCCGATTTTTATTTTTAATAAAGTATTGTGCTGTATGCACCTACTGCATATAAGTCCAAAGGAACTGAGCTCAYAGTTACATCAAGTTTCATGACAGTGCTGCAGCAAACCCTCATTCCTAACATTACTTTGAAGAGTACATGTATGGTGGTGTGGTTCCAGGGTTTTCACTTTCACTGAAATTCTGAAATGTCAGCTATTCCACAGTATCTTACTCAGATAAGATACTTACTCCTCTTTATTTGCATCAGAAACTGACTAGGTTTGTGCCTAAGAAATGGATCTGAAAATGCAACTGATTCTAGATTCTCTGCACTCTAGTAGTTAGGAGTGAYTGCCATTATTCTCAAATATGATGCACCAATAAGTTTTACAGAATCATCATCCATGACGTGACATTTCATTAGGTCCCCATCCTCGAGAGCCAGACTATTGGAAAGCATTTTTGTCWGCAAAGACAATGCATATGCCTTTTTTCATTGCTTGCTTACTGAAAAGTATGTATTATGTCCCTGGGTGTATTTTTTATTGCACTCTATTATTCAGTTTTTGCATAATTTAAAAGACTTGATGGAAGGAACAGATCATTGCCATGCAAATGACTGTGAGATGAAAACCTCATCATTGTGCTATGCCAACACAACTGAGCCTTCAAAAGTAGTCAGTTCCCACTGCAACCAAAGGAAGTTATGTGGTGAAAAGCCCTCTGCAATCCATTGAAATTGTGTCCCTTAATGTTTCACAAATGCCTGCAGCCGCAATGACTCTCTCAGTACTGCTCGTATCGTGGCAGCCAGCTTCTTTTGCAACTCAAATCAGTGACTACAGCAGCAAAGGACATTTGCCTCTCTCTGCAGACATTCACAGCAGCTAAGGCTGGTTAGCACTTTACAGGCTTCTCACTGGTAAAATTTAAAGTTTGCAAATATCATCAATTCTATCAGCAGAGAAGTGAAGTGACTTGCCCGTGGTTATCTTGTGAGCTGAGCCCAGAAATCAGTCTCTGGTTGGACTGGCAGCTTCCCCAGCTATTGGAATATACAGATATTTTTGAATCATTGCATTAGTAAACATTCCTTGCAAATCCAAATTAATAGCTGAACACTAGCAAAGCAGTAGACTGTCCTAGTGCTTTCCTCTGTGGTTCTGACAAAGCTTCCAAATATTTATTATTTTAATCTATCACCTTCATGAACTTACTGAAGTCCTTTGCTTCATGTTTGTAGCCAGCTGGAGTACATATAGTTTTAGAGAGGAGTAAAAATGAAGACAGATGCTTTGGACATTCTTACCATATTGTTAGAACACATGTAACTGATTAACACATGTACATTAAAAAAACTATCTCTGTGCTAGTAAAATATTCATGGTTAGTGCTTAGGCTCAAGCATATACTGGCATACAACCACTCCTACTGTTGATWTATTAGTACACTCCCTGGCATAATGTTGGCTCATGTCAACTGACACTCTCTGAAGCAATGCCTGGGCATGGTACGAAAATTCTTGAAGTTTGGGACTGTTTCCAGCTGATACTTTAAAGCAGAATGCTTTGCTTTGAGTGGAAGAGAGCAAAGCAGTGTGGGCATGACCTGTTCCATGCCTTTTGATACAGGGCCCAGAGAATGGGCCTTTGCCATTTTGTTTACATTAAATAGTCTGAGAGACCAGTATTAGAAAAGCCAGAAGGGGAAACAGATTTCAACAAAGCATGATTCAAGTGCTCCCCATATCATGATGTGAGCTTATCTATACAGCTTTCTTTTGAGGCTTATTCCTTCTCCTAGCTGCTCACTGACTATACATGTGTGGTTGTAGCTGTAGGTGTGCACTTCAAATCTTGTTACCGCATTGTTTTTCAAATGTTCATGATGTCATTTTCATAGGTGGCAATGATTACTTTGAGCTTTCAMTAACTTCAGGGGCACTGATGGTGTTCTGCATAGTTGTAAAGATGTGCTTTCAGAAACAGTTGGCTTGAGTTTCAGCATCTGCGGAACCCAGTGCAAYGCAGAGATGTTTCAGATGGATTTTAAAGTAGCTAT
This sequence comes from Cardinalis cardinalis, assembly GCA_014549065.1. Classification (NCBI taxonomy): domain Eukaryota; kingdom Metazoa; phylum Chordata; class Aves; order Passeriformes; family Cardinalidae; genus Cardinalis; species Cardinalis cardinalis. The sequence continues at coordinate 3,007,976 of JACDOX010000029.1, forward strand.
AGTTCCTGTGCAGAATGCTTCTTTTTACTAAGTCATATGTACTAAGCAACTAAACTAGGTTTTATCTCTGCTCACATTTTGACAGGCACCATTTTAGTAAAAGCCACAAACAATTATGAATTTGCCCATGAATGGAGTCTCAGGCTAGTGGGTTACAAAGGCTCCCAACACAATATTCTCCTTACCTAGAACAACAAATGCTCTGAAAAAGCAATGAAAGATTGGTAGTTATTTGATAAAYACCAGGTGAAAASAAAAGAGAAGATATKAGTTATTATCTTTCAGATATTCTGTTGAATTATTATRAATTAATAGGGTTTATCATGGTAACCTTCCTCTTCAATGGTAGAATTATGGACTGGTCATATTTTAATGGTAATTCATTTAAATGGTAATGCAGATTCATTGAAGTTACACACAGGGTGATTAGAGTTATTGGATACAGATGTTTGGTGGCCAGATGCAGGGGTACTTACCACATCAGATCAGTTCTATTTTCACTGTACCCCAGCATGGCTGAATGCATGGAATATTTGTGAGTAAGGCTGGTTTCTATCTAGTTTACGAAGGTGCATGTGTTAAGCTGGACACATATACATAATTTATCCTCCATATACCAAGATACAGCCTATTTTTTCCATGAACAGCATGAATGCCTTGTTGACCTGTATGGCCCCAAGCCTCCCTACCAGCTGACAGCTCACTGACTGAAACGTGAGGGCTTGCAAYAGCCACCTCATTGGGCTGTTTTGTTAAGTCTTTTAAAGCAAATGTCTGTATCAGTTAGACTCTAATAAGTAATAATTGGCMGCACCTATGCCTCCTTTGGGAATCTGTTTTGTTAAAGCAGCATGCCTGCTAGGCACTTATGATGGTTTTCTTCCTCTAAGTAAAAATTTGTTCACGAAGGTCTCATTTTCTCATGAGATTGTTGACTCTTGGCTGCATGTTTGGGAGCTAAAGTCACTCATTTATATCATGGATAATAAATCCTCACGTTTTCTCCATTCTGAACCCAGTTTTACAACAAGAGAAGTAGCTTTTCATTACTTAATTGTAACAGCTGAAAAAGGAGRAATCATGATGGTTTTGTCAGATAGTGCTTGTTTCAGAATTGGGCAGATGTAGTACTCCTGTACTTTCTACCTAACATAAAAAACATTAATTATGGTGTCTACACTTTCTTGTTTATTTGATTTCTTATTTGCAYGAAAAGTTTCCTAGTAGAAATAAATATTTAATTTCTTTTTTTTAGAAACCTGAGCTTTTTTAYGCAACATAGTATAATTCCCAAAGCAGCTGCTTTGTGAAAGAAAAATAAAAATTGCACTTCTGTGGGAAGAAAAATTCCAAATAGAAGTAATTAGGCCACAATACCAGTTATTTGTTTTGGACATGTAGAGTGGTGCAGATGCTTCAGTGTAGTTGCCTCATGTTGGACTTTTTCACATTTGCCCATTTTCTTCTCTGGATCAAATCCCTCACTAAGCATTCCCCACCATAACTACTTTCTCATATCCTGAGGGGCTACCTTGGTGCACCCTGGAAGCTCCMACACACCTCTGAGAAGCACTCCAGAGGGCAGGACTATAGCAGGAGGGCAGCCCTTATTCAGCTCTTGGGCAGAAAAGTGGATGCACACCTTACATAGGCCCCCTGATCTGCTGGCAGTCAAAGAGAGAGGAGCATTTGGAGTTAGGGCATTTGGGGGATTTAACAATTAGAAGAATTATGCAAGACAACCTGCTGCTTACAAAGGATTTGAACTAAGCACAAGCCTTTGTCATATTAGCTGAAACTACAAAGTTTAAACTGCAATATTGTGCAATCTACACAGCAAATAAAATGTCAGAAATATGCAGAGACATCCTTCCACAAGTACTTTCCTCAGAGCTAGTGAATTTCGGTGTGCTTTGTGGGGAACTATTTGGAAGCATGTCCATAAGATACATCTCCATTCTCTCAGTAATAGCTCTGGTAATTTTATACAGATAAAACATATTTCTTATGCAAATATAATTAAGTTGGAAAATTTCTTAAGTTCCTTTCAAACTCACAAAGTTTTATTTATCTCATCATACAAATCATGTTACTGTAACATTCAAAAAAAAAGTAGTGTATTTGATAATGATGTAAAATAAACATTGAAAGAATCACTCCCTACTTYTTTACTTTTGAATATCTTGATTAAATACTACATTCTTCAGAAGAGACTACCTATTCTATACAYCTGTACAGCACCAATACCACAAAAAATGTACCCTAGGTTCTTAGACGCACACAGGATGACTTGTTTAACTCACTTGACTCTCTGCACAGCACAGTCCCTAGATTCATACCACTGACTGCTACTTGATGTCTGTCATTTCTGGACAAACTAGACTGTACCTTTCAAAATGCCATTCAGTAGTCACTTACACTCTTCACCTTAGAAGAYCAAAGATCTTTCAAAACCCAAATTAAGTATTTACATTTATGTGTGCCTTAGTTCTGTGCACCCAGCTTTGGCTTCCACAGTCTAGTAACTAWAAAAGACTGTTACTATCACAAAAATCCTCCCACTCATGAGCAGAGCATCTGATTCTACTCTTTTCTAGGTAATTATTTTGGTATTTTAACTTCTCACTGTAAAAAACTAAGAGTAAAAGAATAATAGAATCATAGAACAGAGAAAATATTTCTGTCTAAAATATGACATTAAGCGGGAAACTCAACTGCAGGCTACTTTTTTTTTGAAGGATTGAGGAAATGTAACAGTTATTTGCCCACTTGGACAAGTTGCATGTGTATATATACATATACATATATATATTTATACATATATATACACACACATACGTATATATCATATTCACCTGACAAAGTATTCTCCAGCAGGTGTGGAGCCATATAGAGACTACAGGAAGGCTTAATTAATTGAAAGAAATAGAAAAAAGCCTAACAACAACCTTTGCATTAGATGCTACAAAAATAAATAAATAAGCAAAAAAACCAGCAGAGACCTTGGAACCTAATTGCTCAAACAAGACAAAAAAATTAATTTACTCAAGGTTACCCACTGTGTCTTCAGCAGAACCAGGTAAGAACCCTCCCTGGAGCCTTTTTTTTGGGCACCTTAGCATTTTACCAYATTGCTCCTCATTTGCATAAGGCCTCTGCTATAAGTCATTTGGAGGAAAGTTTTTTAAAGCTGACCAAGGACATCAGAACATGACCCATACTCAGGTATGTGTGGCAATGTCTTATACTGTTCAAATAAACCATAATGTGCTTTTATGGATTTGCTTAAAACTGCTAAATTACACTATGGGGCCACCGCATGGTTAGAAATTTTCCAGATATGCTGCAAGTCCTAATTCCGCAGTCCCCATCTCCATTATTGCTATTATTGCAGCACTTCAATTGTGAGCTGCTCCACTAGGTAAGATCTTCAACTGATCACTCAAAACCTGCCCCATAAAGGCTCAGATTCTTTCCAACACCTTCATGCTCACATGCTACTTACACTAAGCAAAATAAGTACTCTGAGAATCTGTGTCTCTTACCATTAGAAATCACCATATATCAAGTGGTTTGTAACCAGTTTGTGTCTACAACTCTATTCAGCCCAGTAATTTATGTAAGTGCTTATAAAAGATATAAATGGGAAAAAACCTCAGCAAAATCCATTACACAAGAGAAAATTTGAATCTCTAGCTAGAATTAATTTGTTAGGCTTTGTTACTTTGACTAGTGGCAGTTGGATTCCTTTTCTCACAAAGTCTTTTTATTATTTGTCCTCAGAGGCATTCATTTCAGAGAAAGAGAAAAATAATAAATTTTACTTCAGTTTCAAGCTATCTGTGACAAATATACAGTGACATTTGATTTTCCTTGTCTTTTTGATGTCACTTCTAAATAAATACTGGTGGCCTGACATTGCATGACTATAGCAATARATGTTTTCATCCAAAAATTCAGATTTTTAAACAAAGTGTGATGGGCAATAGAAAAGACATTTTTTCCCAGTGGCTTTTAGTTTTCACAAATGCTTACATCTTTTGATTCTACAATTTTTAGAGATGAGACAAGCTGGAATAAAGGGCAGAAGAGGTCATGCTTTTATTTTCTATTAAAGAAATAAATGGAAATTATAATGGAAAACATGCAGAGAAATTGACTATGTTTTTATGCTCCAGTAGAAATAAGATCAGATCTTCTTATAACCTCAACACATGCAAACTTTGGGAAGTTCTGATCCTTTTACCAACTCTGAATCTTGTGACTCTGCTAAAGTCTGGGCTTTATAATATCCAGAGGCTCAATCCGACTTCTTCAGTACAAATCAACCRAACTAAATTCATTTGCCTTCATTTGAATGCAATTCAAATTAGATAGTTCTTAAGGTTCCAAAATTTCTATGTAATGGAAAGCCTTAAACTCTATATTTATCCCAGACAATGAAATTTTGAAAAAAAATTGATTTAAATTTAAATCTTGCATTTCATGTCCACCTTTGCAGCCCATTCTTGGTATTTTCCTCTCTTGAAATTGTAGGGTACGAACAGGGAGGAATCTTAGTTATAAGAGACAAGTGTATGTATAGACAGAAATGGGAAACATTTATCAGAGGAAGTAATGCTTTTCAGTTGAGAATATTATGTGTTTKGAAGGACTATTGCTTCTATGGAAAGACTCAACAATAGAACATTTTCATTCATATTATTCTTCTGTATCAGTTTTCATGCAGAGTTTATGTTAATGTAGCTGGTCTACAGGCTGCTAAGACACTGACTGTCTAACAATACACCATGTATTCTCTTTTGCCCAAAACATGATTTTGACTTTAACACACCAAATAACAGCACAGCACCATATTGATAGTATAAATAAAGCATGTGGTCAAAAAAGAACCCAACTTGACATTAGTAGGATTTTGCTGTATGACAATTGCCTGGGAAGAATTGTTTGTAATGCATGTCCACACCAAAGCAAYAGTTACATTGCACTCATATCTGCATAGTAGGTCTAACTAATACAGCCTAATCAATCTTTGTTCAGGTGAATTTGGGTTGATAAAGCCATCCTTACAGCTAGTATTTTTGTCTAACACTAGTGCAAAAAAATGCTGATACCATGTCAGCAACATGGGCCTTTGCAGTTTTTCACTGCAATGCAAACTATTTACAATTCAATGAAATTGAGTGATCTTTTACATAATACTATTTGTTCACAAGTCAAAGCACTCTTTAGTTAAGAAATGCCTAGGGGTGAAGTTTTGTCTAAGTGGGAATAGACCCCTGTTCCACTCTGAATAGAAACTCCAAGTCCTGCTGTTTAATTGTTTAAGTGTAAGCTGAAATATCAATATCTAGACATTCTGAGATTGTTATTTTGACTGAATCTACACGCKTGCTAGAGCTCAGTCTTATTAATGACATAAACATAGAAAATTCAGCCTAAGGGAAGACGTTCCTGATAGGTCTCTGGAGAGAAGTGTTCAAAACACCTCTGATCAAAACCTGTTTTCTTCCCTTGCCTACTGGATTGGCAGTGATGCTTAAGTTCAGCATGATGCAATTACATAACCATCAGCAGTTCACGGTTTACTTATCCAGGTCCTSAATTCACCTCAATAATTTACACTTCAAAAACTATTTCAAACATAATCACTTGCCCTGTGCACAAAATCCATTACAAGTACTTGGGATTAATTGATCTCCAGAGCAGAAGGCTGAGCAAAGACAAGAAACTCTTTACCGACACACGTGAATGGACACATAAATTTCACACAGAATAAGAAACAACATCTTCCAGAAACACAAATCTACAGAAATACTAACCTGAAAAATGCTATTCCTAATGTTCACCAACCCCTTAAATTGAGGTGAAATTACCAAATTAAGTTGCTCCAAGTGTGGGCTGCCACTGAGATGGACGCGTCTGTGGTTGTACAATAATCTGGGTCAGGGAACTAATCCAACTGAAAAACCAACCTGCTCCTTCTGCAAGGGGAAGTTTTCATCCAGTTCCCTGATTTAGTTTCTTTTGCAGCCACATAAGCACAAGTGTCAGCACAAAGGCAAGTACAGCAATTTGAGTGCCAACTGCTTAGTGTTTTAAAATCCTTTCCCTCTAGTGAATTGTTCCTATTACTAAACAAGCTGTTTTACAGACACTGCTTTGCCAGTTTCTTCACTAATACAGTTCCTGAGGGAAGAATGACAGGTATTGAACTACATAAATTGAACTCTACACAATGTGCTGGCTAGTATTCAGTGCGAAGTAGTTCATGTGCAAGAAGGAAAAATCCCTGAAAGATTCAACTTGGAAAGGGATAAACTATGAACTAACAGCTGAGAGATGCACTCAGAAAAACACAAACAGAGACAATAGGGCAGCCAGCTGCCCCACCCTTAGACAGGCCTATCAGCATTCATCACGTGGGAGTCAATATTGATGATATTAAAACATTTGAAAACTGATACTTCTTTATTCAGAATTCAGTAGATTAATGACACCTTTCATAAAATACCATCTTTTAAAATCAAAATATTTGCAGCTGTATGCTTTGGTGAAAAATAAACCAATTTTTCATTAAAATATTTGCGGAAAAGTGTTTCTTTCCACAGACCATATCACCATTTTCTCAATAGTTACAATAATGTGTGCCAGTGAGGGAAAGGCTGGCTAAAAGAGGAGTCTACAATGAGAGGGTTTGTAGCATATTGTTGGTACCCTAAGGCTCCACTCTCTTAGAAGGTAGATTTATCTATTGTCACTCACAGGAATTGTTAGGAATTTGTCAGAAAAACATGTGACTGTGAGTATGGCACTCAACAGCGAGGGAGAGTACCCAGATCATTCTTACCACTTTACCATCTGATGGCAAAGTGCAYTGAATTCAGTGAGATCCACAAAGTGCCCTGGATTATGATTTTCAGCTCTGCAACTGTCTCCTTTATGTGGGTTAATTCCTTTGCTTTTTAATGCCTCTCAGCCTTCTAGTTTGCTTGTTTAGCCTGTTGATACTGTGAACTCAAGAGGGCTAAGTCTGTTTCCCGTAATGAATTTCATAGTTTTTGTCATATGTGATTTAAGATAACTTCTCTAAAAATTGCTGCAATGTATATAGAATTGACTATATATCACTCCTTAATAACAAATTTTTCTAAGTTTTTCCACTTTCTAGTGTTACTGGAGCTTGCTTACGTGCCTTTCATGTTTTCACCRCACACCATGCACCTCATATGTGTTTTAGGGTGTTGTTTTTTCTGGAAAAAAAAACTTATCACTGGCATGAACACTAGGTGAATGTTTGCATTGGCAGCAATGGACATCACTTCCTGAGAAAGTTTCAACTGGAGGAAAATAATTTTTCATAAGTTTAGTCCTCCTAATGTGGTGTCAATTTGCTGCAGCACACACAGTCTCTAGCATGGTACTAGAGTGAGCACTTCCAGGATCCATGCAAAAAGGAAACTTCCCAAAAGATTAATGATTCAAAATCAATTTCTTAATCARAGAAGTTGAAATCTGACATTTCAAAGAAGCTTTCATGTTCCATGTTTCATGCTTTCTCTATGCTCCTGGAAAACACATTTTTCTAATTTAAGGCTTTTGTGAAACCTGATGAACAKCAGAGAATTTTTCATTTGAAATAGAAAAGAAAAAGTTTGTGCCAGTGTGCACAGGAGAAGATAGGAGATGAGAATGAAGGTTGCACTAATATTTAGGCGGTGGTGGTACTTCTAAAATATCAACATGCTAGACTCAGGTTAATCACAAACCAACATTTTASGKTSTAAAGTTGGAAGAAAGCACCACTTYGACCCCAACAGTGTCATTTTTAATCCAAACCCTAATTATCATTTGAGAGATGATAATTGCTTTCTCCATTAAAAAATAAAATTAAGGGACACTCTAAAGTTTAAATGAATTGTATTCTGAAAAATAGAAAATTCATTTTAAGGAAATTAAAAAGAGCATCCATTATTATTTTAAAGCAGGAATGCATCTTCACAAATGGGTAGCGAGATGAATCTGAAGCAAGTTCTTTTTCAGAATACCAATCTGCTTTGCCATTCAGTTGAAACACTTTGTCAAACTCTGAAGCCACTTAAACATGGGTAGTCCCTAAAAGAGCTGACCATACCAACCTGTGAGTTTCAGTCACAGTTATGAAACCGACATGCAAGACTTCAGCAGGGAGAGTCAGGCTTTGGCCTTTCACTCTCTTGTGGGTGGCCTTCACACATTTTGTGCCAGTAGGAACTCCCATCTGATGGGCCTTCTGTGCTGTGCCAGAAGTTAAGGGGAGTAGGGACAGCTGTAGTGGTTTTCTGTGTAAAGTTATTTCTGTGAAAATTAACTTATATCCTTTAGCAGCTCTGTGCAGCTAGACATAAACCAATACATGAAAAGAGGGCAACTTTCTACTATATCTTTCATAAGATACATTTTGTCACGGCTCAGAGATAATTTTTACTATTTGTGCCTTCATTTATTCAATTTCATAATACTTTATCTGCTTTAGTTATTTATTTACTTTAGTTACCTTACCTTTCTTATTTCTGCCAACCATCTCATTCATACCTGTTGTCACAAGCTGGAGTAGGATAATTTAATCCTAGTTAATACTTGTGAGAAGGTTTGAGATCCTCAGATAACAATACATTTGTAAGGTTTTGATAATATTTGCCCAAAAACATTAGCGTTTATGTCACATACCAACACCAGAAAGCATTAAATTAATGTCTGGTATGTAAAGGGATACCACTCTGTCTCAGTCTGAAAATGGCAACCACTCTTATGCAGAAATGGAAATCAGGATATCATAAATTCATTTATTTCTCATGTTACTCTTAGATTCAGAGTAAGACTATTCACGGAATAGTATTACTTGGACAGATTAAATTCTAGACTGATGAATCAGTAAATGCTTTGACACAGGAACAATCAAAAGTTCCTATGGCATTCCTATGACTACTTTGTGTAAATGCCAAAAAATGCAGGCATTCCAGTTCTGAGCAATTAGAAGTTTTCTAGGAAGTATCAAATCTAAACTATGGATACAACTGACACCACCATAAATCTTAGCTGGAATTGCACTAGATACGGTGGAAAATTATCTGGAGCCTAGTCCACCAAGTCTCATCTACAAACTGAACTGCTGGCAAAGAKGTTTACCTCTCTAAAGGAGGCCTGGCAATGCAGCCCCTTTCACAGTCCATAAAGTCTTTTGAACTGGACGAAGCAACGTGTACAAGAAATGTCCAAGCAAAATGGAAACAGGATGCCTAAGTTAAGTAAGAAYTAAGTTTAGAGCCACACAACTAAACACTGTTATTGAAACTCAACTCAGTACATCCAGTTCTGATCCAACAGCAAGGGGCTACACAACACAGTACCATGTGCCACATCCACTCTTCTTGAAGCAAACAAAGCAGAATCAGSTAGAGATGTTCTGTGGGTTTTGGTCACAGAAAATCTCTTTCTTTTATATGTCTTACAACACTCAATAAAAAAATACAACGCTGCTCAGTCTTTTTGGTGCCTACTTGGTTTGCCATGATGTGGTGTCTCTACTCTATCTTTAAAATTGCTCACAAAAATCSAGTTTTAATAAACTTCCATCACAGGAAGGAAACACATCCATACATAGTAATCAGCCAAGGTAGTTAGAAAACACTTGATATGGAATTGTGTTTAACATCCCATGCTGAACCACTTTAACTTTCCTTTAGTTCTGGCTTCACTAAACTAAAAAGCCCAGTTCCAATTAGCTTTGTTAAATATGCTTCCTGTCTATACACAATGTGTCTAGAATGGATCTATCTGTGAACATGAACAAACGCAGACCTGTCTTCACGCAGCTTATGTTTTCCTGGGCTGGCACGAATTTTTGTCATGATAGGCGAGTCATCACTGCTTTGCTGTTAAGGTAAGTTTTTTAAATTATTCCTCTATTTTCCAGAATCATGGAATTATGTTCRACAGATAGTCTAAAATCTTAGAGATGCTGACTTAATCCATCACTTCTTCCTATGCTATCCTCTGCTAAGGTCCAGCAGAGGAGGCTAAATAACATTGCTAAAGTTACACCATACCCCAGCCACAGAACTGAGACTAACATCCATGCCAGCCCCCCAAATCCCCACACTAATGCACAAAGGAGCGGACAATGCCACTTCTAAATTCATTAACAAGAACACAGTTGTGTTGCAGACACATAATGAATATGTGGAAAGGTCTTTTGTTCTATTATGATCTGGGGTCCAGCTGTGGGGGCAGAGATTTAAAATGGTACAATAGCTGTAGAGTTTGCAACTTGTTTCCAAGATCTTTATAATATCCCACATTCTGAGTAGTGGCATGTGACAAACAGGAGAGTAAACTAAAAAGTATGTGTCATGTTTCTAGTGGAGACTGCTGTATAGCTTCCTCTGCCCTCCTTGGATCCTCTTTAAAAGAAAAGGCATAAAGCAGAGAAGTGTCCTTTTCCTTTATAAAGCTGTCTGCCTTGATGCCTTTGTTAGATACTTAAAGGACTGAGATCATGAAAAAAAAAAACAACCACCCCACATGAATTTCATCAGTAACAAGAACCAAAGTTATGTCAGTTACACCATGGAGATATTTTTCTTAGCTGAGACACACTGAGCGATAATGTAGCCTACTGCCTGGATACCTAATAATCTTTATGCTTTTGCTGGGGATGTGTGGTTTTGACAGCTGCAGAAATTAAAAATGCTATTACCATTAATTATCAGGTATTAAACAAGATTATGCTTGTAAAATAATATCAGCAAAGCTGAGGGTGAACAAAGAAGTTAGATGTTTTGCCTGTTTGTTTTAAAGGACCGAGAAAAGTGGGTGGCCCAGTGTTGGAAAGACTAAAGCAAGATTCAATTCAATCATTCACCTTGAAAACTCAGAGATGGGTAGTCACTGATAAGTGAAATAAGCAAAAATGAACATAGGTGGAGATGCAAGTCTCTGCAACACTGAGTAGAATACAGAGTACCACTGACTTTTCAGAATTCATAAGAACTACAGGAGGCATGAACAAAGCAAAACTTCAGATTAAATTAGCTGACTCATATTCTTGGGCTCTCTATAGCCAATTGAAAAATAAAGTTCCTGCACAGAGAAAGTGATTACTTAGGTTAGAGCATAAAATGAAACAATATCCTCCATCTACAAGCTATTCAGAAGAACAGATTACGATTTTATTACTCTGGCACCCAGAAACTCATGGTGCATTTGGTGCTAAATAGAAACTATTGCCCCTCTCCAGAGTTTGGAATCTCAATAAGAACAGGAAAAATTCAATGCCTGGAGAACAGAAGGACGAAGAGGTTAAATTACATCCCTAAAGTTACACATTGAGTATATGACAGAACTCAAAACAATATAGTCTTGTCTTACATCCTTATCTGGACTGCATGCAGACTGCATGTTCTGGTAAGCATGCAGCATACCATGAACAAGGAAGGGACTGATTAGCCCTTCCCCTGAAACTGAATTCACTCCTATCTTCCTATAATGTGCTTTTCCACGGTGTGAAGAAGAAGCATCTGCTCTCAATTAAACTGAATCCTTTCAATTTTTCCTATTAGTTCAAGGAATAGAAATAATCACTTCAGCTTGAGTTTTTTCACCAGCCCACACAGACTCGGTGCCTCACACTTTTTAAGAACTGCTGAATTTCACCGAGGCAATCATAATGCTCTGTATCTCTCATTCACTTGTGGGAAAGGACATAGGAAATTGCAATTGCACACTTTGAATATACACCTGTTTCCCAGAACTTAGATTTGTTGGTAGAATGGACTGAAATAAGAACCTCATGGCAGGCTTTCTTCCTTGACTTAGCACATTATATACTGTCTTGCCAGACATTATCACCCAAACTTCAATTTCTCATACCTTAGAGACACTATCGACACCAACATGAAGACATTGTGTTATAAGGAGAGCATGGAATAAATATGTTCAGCTGAAATCTACCTTACAGAGACAAATGATACACATATCTCACTGTTTTTTTAAACATGAACACTCTTGGAGTTATGTCAGTTAGATCTTGGAGTTAGGATTCTCTTAACAGCCTACAAACCATCCTTTGCTACCAGGAATGACTATTACAAGGAATTACTATTTCATCCTAAATTGGTGGTTCTCCACCATAACCATCACCAAGCAGTTATCTGAGTCTGTGCTATTAACACAAAAAGCCATAATTCTGTAAACTCACAGAATTTATGACTTAAGCTGATGACTTTCTACAGCTCTGTGAAACTTCAAGCAGGATGCTTAGCCCTTTCTGCCTTTCAAATTCACCATCATCATTGTTACAACAGCCTGCAAGTCATATTTTTACTTCAATGCAGCAGAACTGATCTGACKTATTTTAGAGAAGATAGTCTTTCAGCATTCTGTAACCATGTGGTACCCAATCAGTATTCTGTCTTTAGCACAATCATCCCAATAAGTGGGGAGGAGGTTTAAGTTGAACTGTTGTTAACTTAGTTGAAACTCCCACACATGTACTGCTGAATTGGCTGTGCTGTTATCAAGACAGCTATTATTTGTACAGTAACACTGTGTAAGGGCCCCAGGGACTCACCTGTGCTAGGTTCTGTATTTCTGTTTCCGCCTCCTGCCTTGCCAACCAACGCCCCATGCCCACTCTGAAAGATGTGAGGCACTGAACCAGCCTTTTAAAATGTCATCATGCACACTCAGGCCAAGATGATTGATGGGCGAGGTCTCCAGCTGGGAAGGAGCTCTGTCAGAAAGTCAGAAGCAGAACCAAGCCCAAGATGTTTACTTCCAAAGCGGAACTGGCAACTCTCTTGCTGTCTGCCAGCTCCACTCAGCACTCCACAAGTATTTCCAGCATTTTCTACAGGAAGCAGCTTTGATGACTGATTGGAACTGCCTTCCCCATTTGGCAAGGCAGCTTCAGGGACCTGGAGCCTCTGGGAAACATGCTTCAAGACTTACCTTTAGCTCCCCGGCAGCAGAGTTTTGTCTGGTAATGTGCTACAGCCTCTACCAGCCACTASTGACCTCTTTCCTATACACTGCATTTTCCAGCACCCCTTTACTTTCAGTCTACCTTCCTTTTCCTTAATGTCCAGGACTTAAACTTCAGAAAAGAATGTTTTGTTCAAAGGGAGTCTGAAATCTCCTCCTGAAAAACAGTTCTTTGTGGTAGGCCCCTTTATCCACAAGAAAGTGTTTTGACTTCAGAGGGACAAACCAGGACTGTGAGCTCAGCACATTAAACAGGATGATAAAGTCCCCAGGTCATCCTACTTGGCTTGCTTAGAAAACTGATGAATATACAGAGAAGTTTCTAACCTGAGAACAAAAGCAAATCATTGATAAAGCACACCTAGATCTCAGCTTTAACCAGTATTTTCTTCCAGGCCGAAAGACCTTAAAAGTCCTGCAGATACTCTTGACTTAAAACAATTTACACTGTTGAACTTCATCTCAGCTTAACACATTCTCCCTAAATTGATTCAAATATTATAAACTGATTGAGAGGAAAAAAATTGTAAAGTCATAGTAACTGCAACTTCTCCAAGAATTTTCTGTCTAATGTAGTTTTTTTAGTGATCAGGTTTTGACCAGCAACAATTTAAAGGGTTTTTTCCCCTTTGGGTATTTTAATGACTTTGCTGAAAATCCAATTAGAAAAAAAAAAAATATATATATATAAATACATGAACACCTATAAAACTAAATTGGACATCAAAGTTTTCCAGGAAAGAGACATTCTTCCTGAACTATTTTGGGGTTTGTAACAATTTTTGGTTTATGACTCTTCACTTAAATTCTTTTCTAATCAAACCAGCATTTTTTTCATTAATATTCTCAACTGGATGTAAAGTTGGTTTTTATTATAAGAATTTAATGAAGGAACCTTAAGCAGCTCTACCATCTTTATTTCTAAATAAAATTTTCCAGGTACATTAATAACAGGCATGAGAGGACCACTGCACCAATCAAGATCACCTGCTAATACACAAGTGAGAAGTGAAGCTGAAGAATGACAAAGGAAATTTCCCAAGCAGTGAATTACAGCTTGCTTCTCTAACCAGATGTTGGGGATGCYCAGACAAACAGATGCAGGCAGTTGGGATTTTTACTCTACCACACTTCACACAAGCCAGACAGCAGCCAGCTCTCCAAAAGCCATGTAACCATTTGAACATGGCATTGAGCCCGAGATAATATGTCTTGCTTTTCAGCACCAGCATATGGCTTCTGAATTGGACTTCTGTTTAGTGGGCTCAAAACCTGGGCAAAGCAGATACACACCTGCCATCATTCAGCCAGAAAAAGCATCTCCTCAGAAGAATCATTCCCATGTAGTTTCCAAGTGGGCTATGATGCACTATGATGAAATATCTTTTGATGAGAAAAAATCAAGAAAAAAATACATCTCAATACTACATTCAGTTTTGCCAAGCAACACTGATTCCCACTAAAGTGCTTCATCCTCTTTACGTTCTTAAATGCTCTTTGTGTTCTTAAATGCAAACCTGCATGTATTAGTTTTTTGGAATGACACTGATAAATAACAAAATACCTCATGGAAAAATTCTGAGCAGCTCTAAATTTAGCCCATGAGGTGAATTCCCATGGTAAAAAACTAGTACACTGCTGGTCTGTAACTTTTTGGTGAAATCTTTTTTTGTTAAAAATACATTAATGTCTTGGAAACAAAATTTWTTTATTTCAAGAGAAATTTTTATGTGTTCTTACATCTTGAATTGACTTCCTGGCCAAAACCACACTTGTCTGAGTGGGTGTCTGAGTGGATAAGTGACTTGACCAACTTTAAGCTATGTCTCATGACACAGGAGAAGCCAAGACATGCAGCACAGCATGGCTAAAAGGATTCCCACTATGGCTGGTTTGCAACAGTTCCTTATGAGCTGAGAGTGAAGGAAACATAGCATTAAATCAAGTTAACACAAAAACCTATACTAACCTAAATAGGAATATATGATTAAACAAGTTTCAGTTATAGCTAATCCCCTAGGGAGGAATACATAAACAGTTAACTGGATTCTCTTCCTTGAGGATTTAAGACTTCTAAAGAATGGTGTTAAGAAGGCAAAAGTAAGAATGATAGAGCAAAAACAACTACAAGCTGTTCAGAGCAATTACGAAAACATCAAAATAAAAAAGATCAAATTTGTTTTTTTCAAAGTAAAGTTTAGGTGGGGAGATACCATACAGTAATAGCGTGAAACTGAGGGAAAAAAGTATTGTTCTGAAAGCTACAGTAACAAAGCACAGGAGATGTGGAACCAGCATGAAAATGGAATTTGACTCCCATGAAATGCTGTTTTCAGTCAAATCTGCCTTGCAGCACTGTTTCTAACTCACAGACAGATTTCAGGAATTTCATTTGCTACTCTGTTTTCCTCTACTTTCTTGAATCTGAAGGAGTTTTTCATTCTTCTGACCTTCCTGAATCCTTAAGAGGTAAATAGGCATTCTTATCCCTATTTCATGCATGGGAGACTTATACACAAAAAACCATGAATGAGTCACCAAGATCACACAACCCTTCCGAGAAAGTCTAGAACACCATCCAGGAGGCCTGACCAAGCATCCTCTTCTCACCACTTGACCAAACTTCTTCTTATTGTAGCAACTGAAAGGATGGAAGCCAATTAGCCACCTGTTTCATTGTTTGGCATTTTCAAGACATCTGGTGTGTGCTAAGTGAAGCAATGGGCTKCACACATACAGGACCTCCTGCTACTCAAGAAGGTTGAAGTTTCACACATGACCAGGACCTTTCACTGTGTAAAACATAAATTGCACACATTCCAGACTTCTGTTTCTATTAAACAAATGTTTTGACTGGGAGCACTGATTCCATTTTACCTCTGTTGTTTCTGATTTCCTGTTGCTGTTTCCTTTCTTTCCACTCCTCTTCCTCTTCCAACATTGGTGCCAACACACTGGCCACACACACACACACGTCATGGTTGTTAGTAGCCAGCTGGCAGGTGGTGGATATTTTTCTTGCAGCATATGTATGTGTGGATGACTGCTCTTGCTGTGTGACTAACTTAGCTGCTGGCAGTGATTTTGGCTGGGGTATACTCTCTGGCATTATTTTAGTTCCAGACATTTGATGGGTTGACTCTCCTGTTTTGTTCTCCCAGACAGTATTTTTCAGTATTCTCTTTTTTCCAGCCTGAGACAGTCATGGCTGTGTGGATGTCTTTTAATGCTGTTTGCAGAGCTCCAGACCTTTCTGTCACTTTATACAGCTGTGAAGGGAACCGTGGTGTGTAGGTATCTATGTGTGTATTCATGCGATATTGTTCATGGTCACGTGGCTCCCATTTTGAGTATGTGAATTTGCTTCTGATGTGGATGTGCATGCACAGCCCTATGACCTCCTGGCTTTGAGTACATCTGGGCCTCTGTGCATATCCTTTCTTCAATGTGCCCATTTGTGCAGTCTGTATATACCTGAATTTCACAATGTGAATGGATATGTATCCTTAGTACATGCAGAAAAATAATTTCAAAAGTATTATTAAAGTAGCAAGTCAAATAGCAGATATGTGAAAATACTATAATTCAGTTTGCCTTCTCATCCTGAATTCTAGCCTGTATAAAAACATCTGCTGAAATAATAAAAAATCACATCTATAGTTTCTAATYCAATGCTCAAAGTGGACCTGCTCTAGGAAGACTGCACAGCAAATGTATACAAATTATCCAAAAATTGTTTGCAATAACTGCCTCATTTATTGCCAAAAAAAAAAAAAGAGGCAGATGATTACAAAATGAAGGTACTCTGAATCCTTGACCCAGCACCTTATCCTTCCAGACTTCCCTTTGCAGTCTCTCAGGCACCTTGACTAATTCTTTATTCTGATTTCATACTCATTCTCCAGCCATTTCCAGTTTTCACAGCTTTACATACCCTCTCTTTCCAAAGAGAAATGTCAGTGTCAACACCAGAACTGTAAATGCAAGTTCCTCTGGGCATTCTTCACTTACATGTCCACGATATCTATTCCTCTCTTTTCCCCCAAATATTTAAACAATTTCCAACACATATAACTTCTACCTTCATTGTTAATGTGCAAAACATGCTTACAATGTGCAATGTTTGATGATGAAAACAACACCCAACTGTTAAGAACATAAGCATAAAAGTAGATTTCTACCATTAAAACTATAAACAGTTGAAGATTCCTGTAGCACCTGAAAGACAGAATTTCTGGTTTTTAAAAGCTCAGAAGAAGAATAATGACTCAAAGAAGTATGGGAAAAGCTATATGATGGTATTCAAGCAATAATGATTTTTTTAATGAAGTAATAGAGGACACATAACATCTAGATATATTCCTGAAATATTTTTTTACGAAATTAAGTATTATTTTCCAAYGTTAAATTCCTTAATTCTTGCTGGCAACATATTTTCCTTGAATAATGAAAATTATATAATATATKTGCTGCTAGTAAATGATGACATCAATCAACAAGTAAGGATTATGGATGCACACTGTGAACCACCTGATGAGAAGTGGACAAAGAAAACAAAACAAAAAAAGAATCCTCAGTTCTCCAATCACAGCCAGAACAGTCAAGAAAACATCCTGAAGAGACTACTAGAGTTTCGCCTTGCAAACATGATGAAAATTCAGGAAACCACAATAGGTAAGAGCAGAGTAGCTCATGAATCTTGCCTACAAAARCAAAATCAAAGGCCACAGTAAGAACACACAAATACAGTCCCCAGCTCATCACATGTACTTAGCTGAGTGATGACCTCCAGTGCTGTCAAGGACTGCAAGCACATAGCTCAATCCAGTATTTGTTGAGAATAAATTAAAATAGTCCTAAAGAGTCTTAAAGTATTGGGTAAGTGCCGTGATATTTTTTTGATGAATACACTTCCATGGGCCAGTTTGAGAGTTYAGTACTGTTTCAGTAAAAAAATCAACGTTTGTTTGAGTACACCAGACCTAGAGCTTAGTGCTCTGAGTACTCACTTGTAGTCACCTGATAACAAGAAGTCTTTTCCAGATTCTTCCACTCATCAGTCTCAGAGAAGAAATGTGAATGTATGAAATGCATTAAAGCACAAGACAATTTATAGCCAGACAGTAGAATTACACTGGCAAGAAAGTTCCAGTGCTAAGTACATGGTTCAATGGAGAAAGTGTTACTGGCTAAGCTGCACCAGTAACATTTAAAGAAACATTCAGGCTATTCTGCTAGGGTTTTTCAAAAGGGAAATCACTTATGTTTACTCTGGAACATTTTTTAGAAACTCTTACTGCTCATATACTACTATTAAAGCATACAAGTTTTTCTACTACATAGGCATTTTTCCTTAGCCTTGAAATTATACTGGAAATATAATTGTTCAGAATGTAATATAATGTTGTTTTCAATACTATTAACAATATATTTTTTTTTTTACTGAAGATCTGTTATTGCAATTCATGCTGCACTAATTATGTCCCAGTTGCTTAAAAACACAGATTTCAGGAATCAGAAATGTGACTGATCATCCCAATCATAAATGTTATCCATTCAAAATTCTAAGCTGATTGCACATAATGTAACTCTGTGCAACTAGCTTCTTGATTTATGAATATTCTTTTCAATTACTCAACTCATAAAAATCCTACCAAAAGGCAAACAAAAAACCACATGCATTATGCCTTAATGAAGTCTAAATTTTAATATCTAAACAATATTTCTGGAATTTCCAAAATTATCTGTTGCCTGTAATAGTGATGCATAAGTGCATTAGAAAGATTAGGTAACTCATATTTCTGAAGTAATTGATGATCTTAATATTAAAATATTTGTTATTTTCTCTATAAAGAGAAAGCCCTTGTCTTCAGTTTGGTACAGCAATACAAATTTAGATTATCTCCAAATTCAAATACATCATGCAGGGAAATTTTAACTTATATCTGTATATTTTTCCAATTATTTTACTTCAACCAGTTGGCCAAATAGGAATTCAAAAGTAACAGAACCCAGCATCGTTCTATATTTTTCATGCTTATTTAAAATTTCAATGGACCTTCTTAGAAAACCTATTTTAGATGGACAGAGCTAAAGATATAAGTCCACCGAACACTAACCACATAAATTGCTCTCATTCAGATCTTCCCAGCATATCACCTGGTGTTTTACAGCATATCCCCTAATGACACATACTGAGTTTTCAGTATAAACTTCCAAATGAATAAAATATTTACAATAGTTTAAAAGTTGAAAAGAAAAATTTTATAAATAAAATTAATTACATCTTGAAACTAAAAATCCAGCTTTGCATTACTCTCTGTTTGAGTAGCTCTATGAAAACAAGATACTAAACATAAAATTAAGCAATGTGCCTTGTGATCTAAGCTAACTGAAATCATTCACAAACTTCATGCAAATTACATTGAAATGCATCTTTTGCAGAGCAAAGTGTAGGTAGAGAACAGAAGGACATGTGTAGTATATATTACAGACTACACACATAAGCTGAAGATAGAAAAAATAGTTTCGAAAAATCTATAAAACTTATTGCACAGGGTACAATATTTCATATAGAATATTTACAGAAGAATGGTAAAAAGTTGAAACAACACACTGGATAAAAAGATACTTTGTCCCAGGGGCAAGTACTGTAGTGATCAATTACATCTTGAMCTGTAGAAACAAAATTAACTAACTTGATGGAAAGCACCACATTGCAATAAAATATATTATATACAGATGAACAGGAATTTAGAATGCTATTTATTTGAAACAGCAGGTATAATATACTGTACCTCTATACCTCCTGATGGAATATTTCTAAATGGGCTACCCATATTTTGCAACATGACTGCACGTTGATTTATGGAGCCAAAATAAATGATATGCTTCGCCAATAAAAATTCCTTGCAAAGGCAGCTTTTTCCATTTCATTTTAAAGTGAATATGAAAAGAAAGACATAGGGAGAACTTTTTTTTTTTTTTAACAAACAGTCCTATGCAAAACACATGTTACAGGTATGAAAGTATGTTTGTATATGTGTACAAAAGTATTTTCTGTACTGAATCAGTTTTTCATACAGGAAATCACTTTGTACATATGCAGACAGCAGAAAAAGTACTTCCCATCTGAGGGGTGGAAATAGTCAATGAAAACAATTCACTGTTTTGCTTTACAAGTGAATGAAATACCCTCAGTAACTCTATGTTACTGTGTGCTAACACAGCAGTTCAGAGTTGGTGTGTTAATGGATGCACAAGCTGTAAGATCCATGGATGTGCAAGCTGCCTGCCATGGGACAGTGGACTGCAGGCAGCTGATGCATGTAACACACATCCATCAT
Source organism: Cardinalis cardinalis (assembly GCA_014549065.1). Classification (NCBI taxonomy): domain Eukaryota; kingdom Metazoa; phylum Chordata; class Aves; order Passeriformes; family Cardinalidae; genus Cardinalis; species Cardinalis cardinalis. The sequence continues at coordinate 3,028,345 of JACDOX010000029.1, forward strand.
TATGCATTACAGGTCATGGGAAGGTGGCAGTACCTGACACACRAATGGTGCTCACACTGTCAGCATGACAGTTCCATCATGCTCAGCTTCAATTTCACTTTCAGCGCTACCATTCAGCCACTCAATATGGAATGGTCACTCGCACTACACTAATTAAGTTTAGGCAGCTGTAATTTCCCAACCTTAGGGATATTCACAGCATCCAGTTTCAGTCATTGAACTTAGTTATCTGTGAATCCATTTCACATAATGCTGGACATGTAAAAGCCAGATGCCTCATCTTTCCAGTTAACTGTAGCTTTAATCTGTGGGGGTCACCAACAGTCACATTCAGATTCCACAGAAATCAGTCTTACTAAAATAATTCCTTGACATGYGCAGTGTTACAATAACAATAAGAGGAATGAATGCTTACTCACATTAGTCCTTTGTTGTTAAGCATATGAAGTAAAAGCAACTAATTTAATCGTCATAAGAGTAAATTATATGGCATGGAAAATTCTACACCAGTTATAGGAAAGGAAAAGATAAAAACTTTTCATGCTRAAAATAAGCAGAAGCATTCGATTAATTCAGCTCAGCACAAAACTTCACCCAGATCTAACTGAAGACTCCATGCAGATTCTGATGGAAAAGTTGAAAACAATACACAGCGAAAAAGTTGGAGAGAATATATGGTATAAAAGTTGGAAAGAAATTTGGAGAACTAGATCTCAACAGAACTTCAAATCTCTTCACTCAATTCAGGTATTTTAATGCAACTTTGAAATCTTTTGAAGGAGAGTTGGAGGATCAACAAAAATGATACTGTGGGCAGACAACCTTCCAAGCCATTCACTCTCAACTAAGGTGACCAGTTTCAACAGRTCTGTAAAATCAGTACCATAATATTTCTTCTGCTTTACTTCTGACATCACAGAATAAACACTTTCTCCACCCTTACAGACAAGTGAAATTATTATATTCATTCTAAGCAGCTTCTCTCCCTGCATTGCACCAATATCACACTGTATCATCCCTTTCATCATTCAATCCCATGGCATTCTCTACCTGACTTCTTCCTACCTCCCCTTATCCCAGCTCCTATTCCTCTTTACTCTGAAATAAAAGCATAGGCTTCTTTCTCTTCCTTCCCATCAGGGTGGGACACCTTCCTTTGAGAAACCTGCTGCATAACTGTTCCTCCTCCTTTCTTCCTAGGGTGGAAGCTTTTAAAATCTTCCAGCTGGCATCATTGTCACTTGTAATTACATGCCTTCTCATGAAAGGTCAATACCATTCTAGAACCTTAAAAAGGCCACATGCCCCGTCACTAGAAGGATTTTCTATGCTCATTGTACTGTTGAACCACTTTTCACTGCAATAAAGCAGGGATTATTTAGCAGTCATCTCAATATATTTTCAGTGATATTTATTATAAGTCTTTTCTGCTGTAAGAGCTCCTGAAACTTTGGGCAATTAAGCAGAACCACTGAACTTATCATCTCCCTTCAGAATAGTTCCCTGGAATCCTTTGAGAAGAAATCTTCTCTGGGACTAAGGAGAAAAGAATGAGTGGAGTTTCTTTGGCAATGATAAAAAACCCCATGATGAACTTGTGTTCTCTGAATCATGARTGTGAGTGATATTAAATGCAGACTGTTAGCAGGAAGATGAATATAGTAACAAAACATCTTTGGGGACAAGGGACCACAGACAAGCATTGGAATGCCTCGTGGTAAATACATCCCTTCTGAATGCATCATCATCAGAGGACTTATTCCAGGTCTGGATCATGTTGCCATAGCCCTGAAGTGGCTTTCAAGAACTTATAAAACATATGAGCAAATTAAGTTAGGGCAGTAAATAATAATAAAGTACCTTCCTTTTCCAAAGCTCTTTGATCCTAAAGCTCACAAGGAACCCAATTATATCATATTTAGGCATGAAACAATTTTGATTAGTGCCTAGTAAGCTTTCTGAAATTCCTAATATAGACACCACCTCCTTCTGAAAATGGCATTAGGTACAGAAACATCTGCATCTTAAGTTATCTAAATACCATTTAAAAAACAATGCAGTACATAGATGCTCCACTAAATTTAAGTTGCCTTACAGATTTCAGTTTAATAGAAATAAAAGGCATTTAAAATTCCCACWTGAGATTTTAACTGAATTACCATACTTATGCACTTTTTCACACAGAAAGACATTCAAACAAACATCCTTACAGAACTATCTTAMATCCTACACTGTCTTACATCCATAAACATGAAAACATCACTCCTGCCCCTCATATACCCTAAGGAACTGATTTCCATATCCCTCATCGTATTTSCCACTGTCCTTGAAGTACCTGTTCCCCAGTCTGGTTTCATAGTTAAGTCCCTGTCAGTTGTGGATAGTGCAGTGTCCTACCATGATCTGTGCAACACTCCCACCCCTGGGAGCACTGCCCACCCCCACCTCAGTCTAACAATAGTTGGTGATTTAGTGATTTATAGATCTCMTGGCCTGCAGACAGAGCAAATTCTACTGCCACACTAAACTTCCTTTGTACTTGTCCTTATACCTGAATATGCCAGCACTGCCTTTTGAAACAAATACACCATTCTCCATTCTGTCAAACTTTCAGCGTCAGCAACTAATCATAATTGCTTTTCTTACTGTACTCTTTTCTTCACTGCTTCTTTACTGAAATTCTTCACCCTACTCTTTAATCTAGTGCTCAATTATTTCTAGGACAGTGTCATCCAAAACACATTTTTTAATGATCTGTCATCTGCAGTATTTATAAAAAACTACTATCTTCCTTTCCTGGAGAAGTCAACCCATAGGTGTCAATTCCAGTCCAGCCACTGTGCTGAGAGCTTTGAAGCTGAATAAAACATGTCTCAAATCAAGACTGTGTTTAACTAGAAAGAGGCCAAGATGATTAAAGTGGATAAGAAAGATTTATTAAGATAGTCTTTGTTATTCAGTATTTCCTAGGGGCCCACGCTGCAGATAGCAAGGAATTGCTACTGATTGTGGAAATGAGCCATAGCAAATGTTTAATGCGCTTTGTTATACTTTAATAGAAAAACCCATTAAACTATAAAAATGTAACAATGTTCATAAAAACTTGACACTCCTCACTAAAGACAGGGCTGCTGGAAGCTGCCTCTGCTCCAGAGGAGCCCTGCTGAGCCACTTTACTGGGTTTCTGACTCCCAGCTCTGGGACATTGTGGCACCATGGCTGCTTTCAGCTCCTATGGAAGGACCCTGACCCACCAAAAACACAAAGTAGAAGCTTAGAGCTTTGTTTGACTACAAACTTTTACTGCCTGCTGCAGCCCTTTCCAATTTCAGAATACATTGCTTYACTGCTTTACATCTGTCCCACTTAGCAGGACCACAGAGGTTAGATCTTGGTGAAGCCAGAAGCCTGTCTTTGTCCATCTTGATACTTTATTAGGTAATGCCTGTTTCTCTAGGGAGGCTCTGGGAGACACTAAGATGCTCATAATAAAGGTCTAGAACATATCTTCTAACCTATGCAGGTTGTGCTGTATCACCTTAGCATCAGAATGCCATACAATGGTGTACTGAGGAACAGAGTACAGGTATGTCTTCCATTTGTCTTTAAAATATTTAAAAATATTAATAAAGAAATTACTGTATTGAAAAAAAATCTAGTGTTAGCATCATGATTCCTCTGCTCCAATATTTATCTACAAGCTTTTTTCATTAATTTGCTATAAATCAATTCCGAGTGAGTCTTAGGGAATTTCTAGTATTTCTTCTTTCTGTGGAAAAAAAATCCCTTTGCATAGAGTTTGGGAGGAAGAAGTTTGGGCAAGTGTTATTATTTCCTTCCTACAAGATAAGATCTTAAATGTGTGTTCAACCCAAAATATCCTATGATTCAATGATAGATGGTTTTAGATTCATATAGGAAATCTGTCAAGAATAGGCCTTATTTTATTTATATCTATGTRCATCTATGATTAATGGGAGTGAGAAGCAATGAAATTTACAACTAAGACTATCATAGATTAGATGCCACAAAATGCCAAGAACTAGTACAATAACTTACTTAGAATGATATTCCTATTTTTCTCCACTCAGATACTTTGAACTGTTTTAATTGTCATCTTCTTAATAGTTTAAGGGTTATACAATGTTAATGAAAAATTAGTGTGAGATTGATGAACAAAGCATCTTATTTCAAAGCCTAATTTTTCAATTTACAGGGAATAAGAATTTTGGTGGAGTTTCAACTGATGATTACTGTGGTTGCTAGTCTGGCATGCTCCCTTTCTAAGCAAGCTGAGATCAATCATAGCAAGAATTTAACAACTGACAGGGCCAAACTCATCTTGGGCGCAACTCCAAAGTTCATATAGTGACATTAAATTTGGTCCAAAACTTAGTATAACAGAAAAGCAGAAAACATCTTCTTAGTATTCTTTTACAGCAAACAACATATCCACGTGGACCCAAACTACACAGCAGTGATCTGTGGAGTCAGTTTCACACAATGTGTGAATTCTGTTCACCATCAGGAATTCTGTCTATGGAAATCAGAATAAAACCCTCACTTTAAGCTCTGGCATACTTTCTGTGTTGGCTGTCGGGTTTTTTAAGCATACTGAATATAATATGTGATGATACCCTAAATAACTCTTTCAAATGAGACAGCTAATGGTGCAACCCTCAAGAAGTAGCATTCTGCACTCAACCACTCATCCACAGTTCTTCTGGAGGCTGCAGGACAGAATGGGATTTTCTCAGAATAAGGTGAGAGGTGTTGGTCTCTCCCCTCAAAAATGCTGAATATAAGAAACGAGAGACAGGTAGATCAAGGAAATATGAAAAAAGGGATACATCTGGAGAAATAAATTCTTCCATGTTGTTGAATTACCTGAAGAGGAAGGTAACTACTTACAAGAGAAACAAGAGAAGAGGCTTCATGGATTCAGAAGCAAGGCAGACAGAGAAAATAGCTCTCATTAGACCCACAAATATGGGTGAAAAATTTAAAAAAACACCTTTCAGCCTGCCTATGCTAGTTATCTAATACAAAACACTACCTTTAACCTCAGATCTTGCCTTGATTCAAACCATCATGGCCACTTATAGCCAAACCACGAAAGCATCCTGTACTCCTGTAAAAACAGTCTAATATATGAAAAAAAAAACCTAAGGGGGCTGTTGGAATCATGATCCAAATAACATGGGCATCATTTACTCTTTTGCCTGGAMCTATGTGTTTTCTGCAGAAGTTTTTGGATTTTTTTWAAATTTAAAATGCACTCTTGGAAACCTCAATTGCTTGTCATCTGTCCTGAAGAAGGCATCTTCACATTCTGAACACCTGCCGAGGTAAAGAACACAACTAAAAGTATGTGTCTCACAGTATTTGGAGGGTTGAGGGGAAAATGACAGCATGGATCTACACAACTGCAACAGTAAGAGGATACAWTCTCATGTGTCTGATGGTGGAACAAAGACCTTGTAGACAAGTAGAACTAGGCATGAAAATGTTTTGGCATCTCATAAAGACTAGGAAGAGTTTAAAATTCAATATAGATTTAGTGTATCTAGCTCAAACACAGATGCTTGGTAAGTTTTTACAAGGAGGAAATGTCACAATATATCTGTCATTTTTAGTATTAAATTCCTTTTTATTAGTAGAATCCTTTCCATTTATAAAATGGCAGGATTTTAAGGAACTAGGGTTCTCCAGGCAATCATTTCATTCTTCACACTACCTCTGGGCAGGATCAGCTCCACATAAATATCTGCAGCATCTTCTGTCCCACAGCACTTCATACTTTCCAAACCTAAACCAATATTCAGTTATATCTGTGAAAGGGACACTAATGATCTTAGTCTGATCTTAGTCAGGCTTTASTACACTCATAGCTGCACTTCTTCATTATTGCAACATTGCCCCTTATGGGAATAGCATGTAAATCGCTTATTCTTGCAAAGAAACCATACTGTGGTTCAAACCAAAAATTAGCTGAATTTAAAGCTGCAAAGCAAACAGACCCAACAAACTTGACATAAAAATAACATGTAAACCTTAAATGTTAATGAAAATATAATTCTTGTGAGTTCTCTTACTTTAAATTAAGAACCATGGATCCTTAATACAGCTGGTTTAGCTCAGGGGAGCTGCGAGCACCAAGGACCCACTGGGCCGGGTTCTGCCACAAGCGCATGTTGGCAGCAGCTYAGCCAAGGCTATCCTAAGGCTGAGAAGGTTGTGACTGTCCGAGCTGGAGACAGGGAAGCCTCCCGGCAGAGCCGCTGGCTGGGAACACGCCCCCGGAGCATGGGGCTGTCCCCAGGGGCTGGCACTGCCTTCGGGACGCGCCTGTCCCCTGCTGGTCACCGTGTCCGTGAGAGCGCCCCGGGAGCCGGCTCAGCCCAAGCACCGTGCGCGAACCCGCCGTGCCATGGCGCTGCGCATCCTCCCCTCGTCTGCAGCCTTACTCGGACCCAGAAAACCCTGAAACATCCCGGCTCCATCTGCAAGATCTTTGCAAAGCCAGCCGTGGTCACCGATGGTTCCCAGCAGCTGCTGCCTTTCCCCCACCCTCTCTCCGGGGCCTTCAAATTCCACTTGCAAACCGGAGTCTGAAGATGCAGATGGCAGCTGGCCATGCCTGCACTGGTGCAGGGGGTACAAGGGTACGCTGCAGCCTCACTAGGTCKGTCTATTGCATAGCCCGTTTCACCAGGTCTGTCTATTCCACAGCCCATTCCCACTTTTCTCTTGACAAGCACGAGTGTTTAGAGTGGCTCATCAGATATGGGTCCTGCCAGAGTGCATCAGGCAGAACTCTGAATGTGTATTGAGCACTGMCCTCAGTGAGAGTCTTTGCTGCCTAGGAAACAAACTGCCTAAAAGGACTTTAAATTCAAAGCCTTAGAGATTGCAGGCTGGAACTTAAAGACTAGTGCTTAGAGCTGCTTGAATAATTTACTTTAAATTGGTTTTGAACAAGAAAATGGATTTAAACATCACAACCACCACCCCTTTCCTCCCTGAAGTTKTCTACTTCTGCTTCAGCCACAATCTGAATGGTCTGATTACCTTCTGCTCTCATTCTCCTGCATGGTCTGTAGCTTTCCTCTCCCATAGAAGAAAGGTATCCCAGGCAGCACAATGGCCAGGCATTTGTGATGCATCCTCTCGCAGTAAGGAGAGATTTCAAACAGTAACAAGAGCTAGTGCAGTTCAGGTGAGCTCAAAGGCAGAATAACCAACATGGATGAACCACTTTTTCMACACTAGAATTTCCACTGGAAAAGTTTCTACCCTTAATAGGAMAAAATATTTTCTTCCTAAATGACTTGACATGGTCGTGCATGGGCCATTGAAAAGTTGAAAGTGGCTGCTGTAACAAAAACAATAACCAACCCCCCCCAAAAAAAAACCCACAAAAAAACCTCAACAAACAAAAAAAACCATGGTCAGTATGTGGTAACATCACAAAATTACTACTTCTGCAAATACCAGCTGATACCTTGGCACTTGGTAACCTATGCATGGAGAAAATCCTCCCCCAGAGGCTAGTGACTTCTGGGTAGCAAGAGAATGGGAAATGCTTGTCTGATAGTTGTCCATACCATCACCATCCTCATTACAAGCATAAATGGTGGACCTCAAGATAGAAACACACATCTTTGGCTCCTGAAACCTTTCAAAAATACATGTTCTGAAATTCTTCCAATATGGAAGAAAAAATCCTGGACTGTCAGTGAGATAAAACCAGAAAAGCAACAGACTCGGTATTTCCATTACTGATGGGGATAAGCACTTATTAATGCACCAATGCTTGGTACAAGCCAACTGTGTAAAGAGAAACTGAAACTAACCCCGGACTTGCAAAACGCTAATCCTGAGGCTGAACAGTGGAACTGGAACGGGAAGGTGCTCTCTATTTCACACAACCACCCTCAGGGAGTGAAATTCCTCCTCTGCACATCTAGCCAGTTGATAGAGATTTCTTGTAGCCATTGAAAAGCCACAGACACCACTAGACCACAGAGCATATGAGCAATTTTGGACATCTGCCATAGGGTGGGACAAATTACACTTCATCTGTGCATCCTAACTYCTTAGTTTCTGTAATGATGATCATTGATTGTGTGGTGGGATGAGAATAGAGGTAATTTTTGCTTCTTAGCAAGATAGACAAAATAAACTTTTGTCACTAAGGATGAAGGATGGRGAGACTGTCAGGGGGAAAGTTTATTCTTGTGACAGACTGGAATATGTGAGATCATGGATCCAGAATGGAAATCCAAGGTGAGAGGTTGTTCTTGAGCTGATGGGATGGACTGAGAGAATTAGAGGTGCTTCTTAAGAGGAAGAGCTTKCCCTGCCAACAATAGGCAAAGCTTTCCCTGCCTGATATACCAAACTCTTCTCTCAACATCAAGAGCCTTCCAGAGCTCTGGATCAACTCTGAGCATTCTGCTTCCTCTAATASCTAAACACCACTTTGTTCTTTCTGGAGTACTAAAATAATTTCACTATTGTTTAGGAAAACTGAACTAAATGCAAAAGCCCATTTTACTGACCATATAACATCCTTGCCACACTATGTGATTCTGGAAGGAATGTGAAAAGGCTTTGTAGAATTCTGCCACCAAATTCTATGAGAACCTGCAGACCACTGCATTTCACACAGCTAACTTCTAATTAATAAGTTATATAGTTAAGGAATGGTMTTAGCTAATTGTGTAGCATTACACATAGCAAGGTATTTTTCTGAGTGAAAAATGAATGAGCTGCCCTACAATAAGTAGTAACCAGAAATTTGGACTGAAGCCCAAATTCAATAATAATTTATGTTTCATTAACTTCCCTGGAGTTTTAAGCTTTATTATCCCTGCTACTGACTTTATTATTAAAAATAAAAAAGTTAGGCAAAAATTATTTTAATATACATAGATATAATCCTAAAGGGAGTTAATAATTTATTTTACCATAGAACAAGAAGAATAGATACTTCTCCGGGTGCTCTATATCCCCTTTTGTATATTTCCTGTGTATTTCCTACAACAAAATACCACCACAGGTCACAATAGTTCCTTTGTGAAGATATCACTAATTCCATAAGAAAACATTATTTGGTTTCTTTTTCACATATAWGCTGTTATTAAGGGTATGTAACACTATTTATATCACAATTATTTTAGCAGGAAACTTAGATCTGCAGTTTAAAATCTTGAATGCATTCTTCTAACTATAAGGAGACTTTCTCCAAGTCCTGGCTTGCAAAGCTTTGACTTAAGCTATTTAAGAAGGGAAGAAGAAAAGAAAAAAAGAAAAAAGAAAAAAGACTCTACTTGGCAAGAGCTTTAATTAGCAGAAATTTCCACGCTAGGAATATTATTCTGCATGAGCAGAAATTGCATAGCTCTTGCCTCTAGATGCCTTAGAGATGCCATTGATTGGCCATATTCAGAACAGGGGAATTATGTGACCCAGTGCTAATTTGAATTCCTTTACCAAACACATTTTTATTTCATCATCTCAGCTGCATAAAAGAGTCAAAGTACCAGAGCTTTAAAGACTTTGAATTCCTGCTGTTCTGCAATAAAATAAGGCAAGAAATATTAGCCATCCCTGGTTGATTCTTCAATTCTTTCCCAACAATGTCAAAGTATCAGTGTCCTACAGGTTTTAGTGCAGGTTAAAGACTGATACAAAGTGTACGCCTGAATAGAAGTTTGGAGTGAGTTAAGGAGAGGGAGAACATTTTAATGGGACATTGGTCCAAAATAGCCCAGCTTGTTTCTACCTCCTGCTGCCTCTTCCTCCTTTTCACAGGACCTTGATTGTATAGAAACAGTACAGACAAAAACCACAAACAACAAAAGGTTCGCTCACACCCCCAGTGGAGGTCATGAGCATGCTACCATGGAGAAAAAAAAAAAGCATCAAAGGGTAGTTTGGCTTACTTATAAGCAAAGATTAATTAATAGGAGGTTTGATACTTTAGCAATGTACATTTGGGCAAATTTGTATTTGCAAATTGTTTGTTTCACACATTCAAAGGGCACAGAGCAATGAGGCCTGGTGCTAATTTTAAAAATGAATCAAACCTTTCTTTGCTATGATCCAAAAACTACAAACTTGTGGTTCAGAGGCTTTCAATGGTATCTGCTCARACTTGACACTCCAAGGTTAAGAGAAAAAAGCACAAAAGAGTTGTCTTATACACAGCAACAGTAGCTTTTTCCAACAATTTTTCAATTATTGCTTTGTATAATCTCCAAGAAAAGTAACTATCTTGGCTACTAGAGATAAAGGTTTTTAAAAGGAGGCAGAAATTTAGAATTCCCTTAAAATAYACCCCTCTCCTTATAGGTTGTCTTTAAAACTGCTGTTCATTATACCAGCATTTATACCCGCTGGATGACTGATTCAGAACTACCTGTGTCACATGAAGAGTAAGTGCAACACGCACCATTCACTTTTAAATCAACCCCCTCCGACCTAAGCCATGTAAATYCTTCAGAAATTCACACCAGTATTCTCCTCCTTCAAACCACACATAGAAACAGTCCAATGACGAAAGTTTACCCATGCACAGCCCCTTTAACCCCGACCATTTAAGTATCTGCTTGGAATTATCAGTGACCCTTGCTGCACTCCCGGCTAGCTCACACTGGCTCTTCCAGAGTACGGACCCACGGGGACTTCTCTTTTCTCAGGGGTCCTCGAAATAAACACTATTCACAGCGCTGCCTTCACAAGAGAGCACTGTCAGTTCTGCCAGCAAAGGGGAAACAGCAAAGATTCTTCCACTTTCGGCACGTATATGCACACCCTTCCCGTGTCACGCTGCCGCTGTCCCTGCCACCCACTCACCCCTCCGTGCCCTCACCGCCTGCCCGCCCTGCTTGCTATCTATTGCTTCTATCTTTCCGAAATTATTCTCAATCTCCCTCGCCTCCCGGCTGGCGCAGGCAGCCAAGGTGCCGTCCTGCCGCAGCGCTCCATGCCGCAGCGGCGGCGGTGACATGTGTCTCTCATCAGCAGCTGGGCGTTAATTMATTTAGATCCTTTCCCCGCTACACTTTAAGGAGCGGGGAAGCCCCACGTCGGAGAAACGCAGCGTCCCCTCCCGCAGTGCCCCGCACCCGGAGCACTGGGGCTGCCCCCGCTCCGCCGCCCCCGGCCCGCAGCTCCTCGCCCCCGGGCCCGGGGATTGGCCCGGCGGAGGCGGCATCAGCGGCGGGGGGGGGCCGCCCCCACCCTCCCTCCTCCTCCCTGGCCCCGCCGCCCCCTCGCCCCGGTGCGGCAGGGCCAACCGGGAGACCCAGACGCAGGCAGCGACCCAGCTGCCGCCGCTCCGCGCCCGGCCACCGGCCCTCAGCATCCCCCGATGGCCGCCCGCCTGACCTGCTGCCTCCTGCTGTGGGCCCTGGGCCATGGGGGCTGCCGCTCGCCTGAGGGGGAGGGCGCCGGCAGCCCGCCCGCCTGCCCCGTCCAGCCGCCGGCCGGCCCGGCCTCGTCCGCCCCCGGCCGCGACCCCCGGCGCGGCTCTTCGCCGCCCCCTGGGCTGGGCAGCATCGCTCAGGACATGGTAGCTGTCCACATGCTTAAGCTCTACGAGAAGTACAACCGGGAAGGGAGCCGGCCCGGCGACGGCAACACGGTCCGCAGCTTCAAAGCCAGGCCGGGTAAGACGGGCCGGGCGCGGGGAACACCGCTGGAGCCCCCTCGCTCCTCTTTCGCTTTAAAGTGACGGGTTTGCGTCGAGGTTGTCMCTGACTGCGGGCGGTGTCACTCCGGGTGAATGCTGGGGGTCCCTTGCTAGCTACACGGACAGGGTGTCGCCCCTCGCTTTGCGAGGCTTCCCACCTTCCCTGGCTTCCTTCCCTTCCCGGAGGGTACCTCCCCTGGGAARGTCTCCATTGCTGTGGATGCAACCGGCGGCAAAAGAAGCGCCGTTCCCAGCGCACATCGCACTGGGCCAAAAGATCTGTTCAGAAATACTTGGAGCATAAGCCTCGTAGCGAGTGCTTCAGGCACTGGTCCTCTCCCCGGCTCCTCTGGCAGCCTCAGAAGTTCCTGCTAGGAAGAGTGCCGCCTACAGGACCGCCTAAAATTGCTCGGCATCTTAAATTCCTTGCACTGCCTAAACCTGAGAAGACAGATACCTGACGTCCCTCTCCCACGTTTTACTTGGCTTGATTATGAGGGTGGAGAAACATATGTATTGTTTCTCATTTCTGCACTTTCATTACTACACTTTCATTATCCCAATATCACGTCAAATAATAAAAAGGAGGTTTGCCTAGTTAATAGTTCATACATTTGTTATTTTTTGCCAAGGAAACACAAACTTTTCTGGAAAACATCTTAACCTTCTTTGGTTAACACTTACAGACTGTAACTAAGATCTTCGTTCTTAAAATAAGAACTGCATGAGTTTCCAGAATCTAGTTGTTACTACCGTGTCAGAAACATTCATTATTGTATTTAGACAAATCAGATGGACTGAAACGCACAAAAGCAAATTTTGCATTAATCTATTTCTCTTCCACTTAAGTCACACGTATAGAGTACAATGCGGCATACAGTGGTTTAGGGAATGCTTACTATAATATTTCACAATAATTCATATTCTCTTGTTCACCTCAACTTAATTTTTATCCTATGTCAACTGTAATACCAAAAAGCAATCATATTCAAGGAGGGGGAAACTCCAGGGAAGAATGAGTGGATAATGAAAATGTCTAAAAATCTAGGAGTTATTATGTAAAGCATTTGCAGACACTTAGGAGAAAAATAAATTGTCATACTCTAGATCATTATTAGTTGCTATAATAGGGGTTAGGAAGGAGCTTCCACTGTGATGGTTGTCCATGACCTCCTGTTAACACTTTCATTTTTCTGTGAACTGAGCAGCTAATACTGGCTGTCACCCAAATAAGGCCCTGGACTTCGAGAGGGATTTGGGGACAAGGCAAGAATTGCACTATATTCTTTTTCTTAATTTTTCAAATAATCTGATGCACACACTACTTGCATCAAAGTAGTCTAGGTTGTAATTCTGTTTTAAAAACTAAAATATTAGCATTTTCTACCCATAGGTAGACTGTGCTGACCAAATACAAATCAATATTATTTCGCTCATTTGTCTGATCATGCAAGCAAGGCAGAGAGGCCCAAAGTTACCTTCCCTTCTGAAACCTGAGACACTGGTGTTGGAAAAGTCTTYATCCCAACAATGCTTGTGCTTCACAGCAGTAACTACAGAGCTGATGGTGCCTGGAGCATTTTACTACTAAAAGAAATATTTAAAAATTCAACTGTACACAGCTCGGGTAGAGAGAACCAGTAGATAGACGTCTTCTTAGAGGCATRTGCTTTCTGAAATGAACATGCAATAATAAAGCCTAGTGTTCAAAGGAAGTATTATAATTACTCTCTTCCTTGGCCTGAGAAATMATCTATTAGCCTTGTGAAATTTCTRTGCTTCAAAGACTTGAATAAAATCTAAACCCTTAAGTTTTTTCATAGTATGAGCACCAATACATATAACTAGTGTTGATTGAAAGGTTACTAACAGGAGTCTTGTCCTGCCTGAACTGACAGAAAAAAATAGGCTCTTATCACATCAGTGCAAGCTGTTCCACTTCACTGTATCAGGAACAAAATACAGATGATGTAGATGGAAATTGCATTTGAACATTTGAACTTGAACATTTGTACTCCGAAATTGCCTGTGTGGGTTTGGGATTAATGATCATCCTCATCTACTGTTCTTTTAGTCCAAATCACGGCTCTATCCAGCACTAACTGGGAGACAGCAACCACCAATTTAGTAAGGTGTAACACTATTCATTTCCTTCTTTCAAATAAAACTGTGTTTTAAAGAAAGAATGTTCCAACAGGTGGCAGTTAACAGTACTGCCTTTCTGTTGTTGCCAAAATTTCTGTGGCTCATCATCTGTAGTGCACTGAAAAACAAACCTAAATGTTTCTGGGAAGCCTGCCTGTTGCATTTGTTGRGTTTTGTTTGGTYTGGGGTGGTTTTTTACTTCCTTCTGCCAGAGAATYTTCAGGTATGTCAAAGAGGGCTGCCAAAAGGTTGGTCCACTTGGGTTAATTAAATATGCAAATTTACTGACTGTAATCCTTTGATGCACCACTAAATAGTGGTGTGAGCTTGGGAGAACAGGAATCACTTCTTGGTTCTGCTACCACCTTCCTATAYACTGTTGAGTTAGTAAAAAAACAAAGGCAAATTTTCACAATGTTAGACTATTAAGGCATCATCTTTTTATGTTGGGATGRGATTATATTTTAACACACTAAGAGAGGTTTCTACTGTTTAAATAAACATGATGTAAGCAGTTATCAGTGTAAAATTGMTTGTCTTCCTCTAAATGAGAGTAAAGATGTAAGCTTAGCACAAACTGTTCAGCTAGCTAAAAAGAAGCTGTTTCAAATGGAGTTTGAATTTTAAGAGTCAGCTCCTGTTCAATAGCATTTGTCACTAACTTCACGCAGATCTAAACACAAGCCTTAGAAACCAAGTGTGTTTTACAGTGCTTTAAACAAAGCTCCTACACAATGTGTACTGGAAAGGAGGATTGCTCAGAGGAGTTATGACCCCCAAAATGTGTCACACTGGTTACTGCCAGGCCCCTTATGAAATGTCTCATGTGCACTACTTACAGATGATGAGCTGTTGCCCACAGAGTTGGCACCCAAACATCCTTCAGGAATCTGCAGTRAGCTTTAGATTAGACAATCTTGAATATTAACTGTAAACCTGGTTTCTGCTAGTACTGGTTTCAGCAAGGTATTTCTCTGAACCCTGCTGCAGGTAAATTTGACAGCTTCTCTGAGCCTTCAAATCAAGGATTGCTTTTCTTGTCTGCCTAGAATGAAAGGCAGTCTGGAACTAAAAATCTCTGGAAGGAATTTTATCCCTCGTGTGTACAAAAGATGCCCAGTATGTTGGACAATCTCAATGCTATTGTAATATTGCTATTAAATAGTTAAGGTTTTTTCCTTCTCTTATTCACCATAGTTTTAAGCTGAAGTGGCAATCTCACTATACTAAATGATTTGATGTAAGTGAAAACTAWAATTTGTTAATTCACTTAAATGGAAATAAGATTTGACTACTGGTTTTGGTCTCATATATACATTCATGTTTTCCTTGCTCTCTTGCAGAATTTTTGGCCCAGAAGCCCTTGTACTGCTTCAATCTGACATCCATGCAGGATTCAGAAATGATACTTGCTTCCACTTTTCACTTCTATGCTGACAAACGCCCTCGGCACCGGGAGGTGTTTTGTAAACGGTCCAAGAACTCATCCTGCCGCCTCCTTCACCTGCCTCCAGTCCTACGGCTCAACCTGGTGTTCCAAAGCATTCACCAGAATTCTGCCTATGGGCTAGTGAAAGGGAACATCACTGTGCTTCTTCAAAGGCGAGGGGCTTGGCATGCAAAGGACATTTCACACATTGTAAAAGAATCAAAACGAGTTGGAGAGCTCATTCTCTGTGCTGAGCTTGATTCTGGGGAGAAGCACCAGGGCTTCCCYGAACAAGTTGCCAGCCATTTGCCTTATATTCTAGTTTATGCCAATGATCTTGCAATCTCTGAACCTAACAGTGTGGCAGGCACCCTACAGCGTTATGATCCATTCCCTCCCAATGACGGGGACCCAAATCTGTCCCCTAATGCTTCTACTGACACTCGAGTCAGGAGGGATACGTACCTCGCCAGCTCTATTCAGAACAATGAGTTGCCAGAAGTAGATTATAACAACAATAAATACAACAAACATGACATATGGGAGAATGCCTACAGATCCTTGAAACCAAAAGCCTCACGCAAAGATCGRAGGCGAAAAGGGCAAGAAAATACAGAAACACTTAAAAAGTCTCAGGTGCTAAATTTTGATGAGAAAACGATGAAGAAAGCAAGGCGAAAACAATGGAATGAGCCAAGGATTTGTTCAAGAAGATACATGAAAGTTGACTTTGCTGATATTGGCTGGAATGAATGGATCATATCTCCCAAATCATTTGATGCTTACTACTGTGCAGGTGCATGTGAATTTCCAATGCCCAAGGTAGTATGCCTTYTTATTCTTGTCAGCTTGTAAACAGTAGGCCTACTGTTCTGCTTATCCAACTACTTCTTTAATTAGAATTTCCTTTAGATTTTTACCTTTTTTCATTGTGATTTGTTGCCTTGACCARAAGAATTTAAACAATATTGTTTCCATCAACTTAGTCATAAGAGTGCAGAAAGATTGCCACTTTTCTTCAAATGCAATCTGAAGAATAGGAAAAGAAATCTCAAGTTTATCTTATAATTTCTCATCTTATATCTTTAAACCATAGCATAAAGATTTTTKTAACTTATGAAAATGTGGTTATACACACTAAATCATCTAAATACTCTRTTGTAGTGGCAGAAGCATGAAATATTATATGCTAATATTAAAACAAGCTACTCTATCAGCATATTTCTGGATTCCACTTGTAATACTTTAGAAGAAAAATAAAGAGTAGTTACCCTGAAGTATTTTTCAGGAAACTGCTTGTCACTTTTGAAAATAATAATACTGATKAAGATGATATTTGTGTATCTACATTCTAAAAATGTTAGATAATCCTTCTGGAACAAAGATTTACCTTACGTTTCTAGAAATGCCACAAAACTGGCCCTAGCATTCTAAAGTAAGCATTGTGAATTCCTCCTATAGAAGCGGTGTGAAATTTGCCAGTGGGGAGGCAAACATTTGTCTCACTCCCACTCTGCTCTATGGCAAGAACTAGAAAGGTTGGTAACCCTATATTAGACAAGAACTTTTAGGATTTTATAAGGCTTTCAAATAAAGGCAGAGGGAAAGATCTGAAGCACTGCATAAACTGCATATTTAGAAACTGTAATTATTTTGCAATTCTGCCTACAAATGGCCTGATTAGTTGTTTGACTGACATTTTTGTATGTGGTCATTTGGCACATAAATAAAGCATAGTGCTGTACAGCACAGAATTTCAAGGCTCTGAGACAGGAATCTGCCCTACTTTACATCCACAGAGATTGRTGTATGTTTGTGTTGAAACAAGCAGTATAATTCCAGGAAGAGTAGATATGTAGGCTAATTTTAAGTCTAGGAACAGTGGAAATCCAGACTTTATGRTAGGGTGTACAAATCAGACAACATGTTCTTGTATAGCTGGCCAATGCTGAGCCAGGTGTACATAAATTGATACATGGTCTGGCAAAAATTAAAGCTTGCACAGACACACATACAACTTTACTTTGTTGTTGTAACACAAATTGATCATKCAACATAATCACCATTTAACTTATCCAAAACAAAAGACAGTCTGGGAATGTGGGTCCTTTGCCATAGACTCACAGTCTAATGCACTATTAACACGCAACAACATAAACCCAAGAAATAAAAARTCCCCAACCAAACAACAACTCCACCCTTCAAAAAAGATGCATTTAGCACGTCTGGCTTCTTGTGAGCAAAGCAGCATTGCACAAAAGCTGGTAGGGCCAGAAGAGAGAGGATGCATTTCTAGCTTGAATAGTTAAATAAGCTTATATTGCTCACTTACTTAATATCTTATCTAGAAATATAAGGAATTACTTGATTTATAATAAGGATTCCCTTTCACTAATATCTTGATGAAACCAAAATAAGGAAAAAAAAAGCCCAGCTGAAAAAAAACCCAGAACATTCACCACCCCCTCCCAAAAAAAAACAAACACAAACAGCATAGAAACTAAATCATTCACATTTATTGATTGGGTTTCCTTTGAAAGAGGTCTACTAGTTGTTAGCTTTGTATTTTTAACAGAGGAAAAAAAAAAAGATTGAAAGCTGTAGCTTTTTTTAATGACTGTTTGAAAAGGAAGAGAGAGAGGATGCCAGCATGGATGAAGATTCAGTTCAGAGCATGAGAATTGCTCTGTATTACTGAGGAAGACATTTGTTCTTTCACATATGCTCTAAGTCAGGAGAGTATCAAAGGCCAGATTAATGCTATTCATAAAGACTTGATCTACACAGGCAACCTATGATGGACAACAGACACTTTATTTCCAAAGTACCCTTTTAGAACTGTGGAGATAGAATTACATACGTGGCATGTTGGGTATCATCACATTGTAGGTTTATTATTTTTTCTTTAGTATCAGTACATCATTCTACACATCCACTTTAATAATTGCATGTCTTGATTTAGATAGATACTCAACAGCTTAGGTACAAATCTTCTCATAGTAAGTTCATTTACTATTCCCTGAACTGTGAGGAGGGACACTAGGTTATAGGTATGGATGGCTGCAATGCTGCATTCACCAAATAAATTCCAGTCCTGCATGTCATAGAACCTGGTGTGTTGTATATAACTTAGCAGCCAGCATTTAAAACATTAGCACTTCCTCAGTGCCATTATTAYTGGGCATTCAACTAATTATTTCAAGCTTTCTACTTTAGCACATTGGGACAAAGTTAAATGTGAAGCCTAGCCCATGATCACTGAGCACTRATGCCAGGTTTCCAAAAGGGCTGGAAAAATTCAGAGCCTGGCTGGACGTGGTGGGTTGGGTGTGCTGTCTGGCTCTGCTGTGGATTTAGGGCTCAGGCAGCCAGATTCCATACAGAGTACTGCTCTATCATAAGCATTTTCCCTTYTAAGCACTTTTCTGCATAGCATATCCACATTCAGGCATTAGAAACATAATTAGTGTTGTTGTCTTGGGAAACAGCTGCTCAGCCTAGATAGACTGTGTTCATATGTCTTTGTTCCTTGCAGATATTAGAGGCTGCACAGTGGGAGAAGATCCTTGCAGGATCTTCTGCAGGTTAATAGCCAGGAATCCTGTTAAGTCAGTAACTGGCCATGAGGATAATGATGGCTATCAACTGCATGGGGGCAATAAATGCTGTTTCAGTAGCACATTGTGATCTGTGGCTGTTTTAAATAACAGCATAGAATAACACAGGTGCTAGGACCAGTTCAGGAGGTTTTACATAAAGGCTAAATTAAGAACTTGATTTAGCAACTCTGATTCTTTGAATTTCTATACTCTGCAGTTGCTTAAACACACAAAATCTCCTTTTTCTCTCTTGCTGTCTACATATGCTGACATGACCAACGTGGGTAGAAACTGATTTCTACTTCACACAGCAGCTGAGACCACCTCATTGCTGCTTGTCTGTGGACAGCTTTGAAATCTAAAGATGAAGGAGAACAAGAGAGGGCAAGCTGCTGCTAATTATGCTAACACATGCTAATTACAGAAAGGCGCTATGCAGTATTGGTCACTTGTTGGGACATGGCTACAGGGACACTGCCTTGAAAGGTCAAGGACAGATTTCATAGTTACTCCTTATAGTAAGATCTGAAGATCTGAAAGCCTTAATGGCAGTTAAGGTTTGAATCTGATTTGCTGTATGTTACACTTAATGCAAATGTTTCAAAAATAAATTATCCTAAAAACAACTCCCTTGTGGACAACTCCTCCATGGACTACATAATTTTCATGTTGAAATGGAAGACCATGGGGTTTTTTGGCTATCACCCCGAACAGGTTATAGATGTAAAGCTGCTGCRAATTCTCACTTTATACTTTTCCCAGCGTCCCAGCCTTTTTTTCCTTCTCCCAGTTTGAGGCTAGCMCATGGGAAAAAAAAATTTAAAAAGGCTAGTGATGAAGGCAGAGGGACACAAAGACCACAGACATAACTATTTGTAATGCAGTTATGATCAAAAAGGCTCTGTCAGGGTGCTTGACTATTCTATACCCTCTCCTGTGGACATTACTCCTGGAGTACTCTGCTCTTTTAAAAGAGAGTGATTACTCCAGAAAAAAGTAACATATTCCAGGTTAGCATACATGAGAAAAAGTTATTTTGGAAATACTTACAGTACCAAATTTTCTAAGTCAGACAAGAGGTTAAGAAAACAAAATATAGCATCTAGCAACTGAGAACTTTGCCCCAGCTTAGGCTTCTTCTTCTGCATGTCTGCCTCCAGCATGTAGCAGGTACATTCAGGGACATTTTTCTTCAGGCCTCTGGCTGCTGGCTGTGCCACCAGTGCCCTCCTCTGGTATTTATGAARGTAGCCTAAGGAGCACCAAATATCTGTTGGATACATCCAGCTCAGGAAAGCTGAAGTGTGAGGGACTGGTTGTGCTGCATGGCCCTGTAACTCAAACAATGACATATTTGCTTTATTGAGAAACAAACAACGGCATAATTGTTGTGATTTTCCAAGTTCACATAGGAAACTGACTGCTTAAACCAAGTCCACCTAGGAAAGTGACTGCTTATAAGTGAAGCTGTAACTATTTCCTTCTCTGTTCTAGATTGTCCGGCCATCAAATCATGCTACAATTCAGAGCATCGTAAAAGCAGTAGGAATCATTCCTGGCATCCCAGAACCCTGCTGTGTTCCTGACAAAATGAGCTCACTCAGTGTCCTGTTCTTAGATGAGAACAAAAATGTTGTTTTAAAAGTATATCCGAATATGTCAGTTGAAACTTGTGCCTGCCGATAAGTTCATACAAACACACCTTTAACAAGGCCTACAAATCCTGCCTGACTGCTCTGGGAAGTTGTAAAGGAGAAATGAAATCCACTTGTGTTGATGAAGCAATGCAAGTCTCCAATTCCCCCACAGAAAGCACACGGAAAGACTAAAACATAGCACGTGCTTGCCTCAAAGGATGGGCTGTACTGTCATCATTTGTCTTTCATATTCATCTTCCAGGAATTCAGTACTTCTACAGATACCTTCCTAACCCACCTAGCGAAGATACCTGGTGTTTAGAGAGAAATTTAAGTGTAAAGTTTTCCATAATCAAAGGACTAAAATATGTTTTTATATGTTATTTTCTGACTATTTTATCTCTTCAGTTAACCAAGAAGATGGGAAGTGAACTTGCAAAGGCAGGCTTATTTTAGAATATCACTTTTGTGCACAAATCAAAAGTTTTTGCCTAAAATACTCATATCTTAATATGCATATTTATACTGAGAAATGCTGTAATAAAGGGCTTAAAATGTATATTTTCTTCAGGATGCAAGTATAGTTCACTGCATAAGTTTTCATATAAACAGTATGTTAATATAGTCATTTTTGGTTACCCTTCCTTAATATATAATTTGTTCTACAAAAGACATGTAATATCCCACATTTTTGGTTTGCTGGATAATTTCAGGTTGTTAAACATATTCTCTGAGTAACACATACAATATAGTAATATGTTGAAATACTAAAATAAAATAACCAAGATTTATATTTTTGTAAATTATTCTTTATATCCTCTAGATTGTTACATGCTTTTAACAAAAGCTAATAAACTAAAGGTACAGTAGTATCTAAAAATATTTGATTGTTTTTCTATAAATGCGCTCTCCTACATTCTGTTAATTAGATGGAAACTTGTAAATACATGTTAAGCTTGTCATAATGCACTTCAATAGATTAAAGACAGAAGGAAATACTAAGATCATCCAAACCAACCTCCTGCATAGCACAGATCAAAAAACCTTGCTCAGTAGTTTCTACACCATGCATTATGGAACTTCTGTTTTAAGCTTGGGAATATCTTTGAAAAACATGCATAAATTTGGCTTTAAAGATTTCATGTGATAGAATATCTCTACTGGACTACAAGTAGTTGTTCCAAAAGTTAGTGCTCTTTGTTCATATGCAGTGGCTTAATCCTAGACGGAATTTGATGAGCTTTAGCTTCAATTCAATGGATCTTACTGTAACCTATTTTCATTAGATCCCTTTTATCTATTATCCAAAATACTTTCACTGTGTATTTTTAGTATAGAGAGTAGGGTCAAGTTACATTTTGGCTAAGATTTAAATAGATTGATTTCTTATTCTAAGCCTTAAAACAATTTCTCACAGCTCTCTTCTGAACTCCTTCCAGAACTTTCATTAACTTTCTTTTCAAACAATGAACATCAAAATGGGAAACATTTGGCAGTGGTTCCACTGGAAATCTTTATAGAAATAGAGTCTCTGCATCCCTCTAACTCCTACACAATCCCCTGTTGAGACATTTGTGGTGGCCTTTTAACTACAGCAGTCCTTTAAGAGCTGGTGTTCCCATCATGGTGTCTGTCAATCCTCTGAGTGTCCCCRTGTTCCAGGACACACTTGCCACATACTTCATTTTCACCCACCTGCTGTACCATAGCATAAAGAGACCAAGAGTGGAAGAAACATCTCAAGTCCCTAAGGTAGCACAAATTGTGGTATGGAGTGCTTCCTCCTCAAGAAACAGTCTAACCTTAGGCACTACCTTGTCCTATTAAGAGTTGCTTTTTATAAGAGAAGGATACTACATGCACTTCCTTCTGATGAGCAAATAACTGGAAGGCTCCTATCCTACTAAGGTTCTGGGTATCTTTTGCCACTAATTTTCTGTGCTCAGATGGTGCAGTTTCTCAGACAACAGAGGTGTGTAAATGTGGTACTTCCTGCTAACATACATAAAAGCAAAATTCAGCATGCCTGGGAGGCTTTGCAAGGTTACTCTGACAGCAGTTCTTGCTAATTCTTCCTAGAAAGCTCTGGCTAAGGAGTAAAAAGTTCTATGGTACTGTGTAGTGACTGCCAGTTATGCCGAACAAAAGATCACTGATCAAGTTTGCAATTCTCTGTAAATTACTGTAGTGATTTATACTAGAACTACTAGGAAAAACCTTTGTATAGTGTTGCTTTTAGAGATGTCTCTTAAAAAATTTACAATCTTGTGTTTTTATAAATCATGAGAAACTCAACTACAATTGATAGAGTAATGCTAACAGATAACGAAAAATTTAAAAGTTGTCAGAAAGTCATCATTCCTACAGAAAAGACATAAGCATAATATTTTTCAAAGTATCTTAAATCCATGTTATTTCTGCTCTCTATGAAAATCTACCTTTTTGTGTAGCTCTAGTCTTGCTCCCATTTATCAGTAAATCTGAAAAGCCTGACATATTAACTTAGTGTGCTTATATGCTCATCCATAGCATTTTGTTTTCCTTAAGGAGTACTTGCTATATCTTGAATTAGTCCTTGGATAAAAACATTATTTCCAAGATGTGCTGATGTAAGCTATTGTGGCAAGASATGCCACACTGTGATCTAAGGTCAATAGGACATAAGGAAAAATGCTACTGCTACACTCATATGGACACCTACAGAACTCCAAGAGGTTAAGACTGCATTTAAAGTTCTRCTTGCAAAACTAGATATTATACCTGTAAGTGTGATTGTTCTCAAAATATACCCTTGCTACCCAAGTCATACACATCTCTTATTAGTAAAGCTTATTTCGTTTGGAGTTTAGCTGTACTGGTCAATTCTTCAATGCAAAAAAAAAAAAAAGGCTTTCAACCACTTTCAGTGGTTTAAGTTACTCCTTTCTGGATCTTTGGAATTTGGATCTCTAATCTTTCTCTGGAAAGAGAAACTTCGCATTTGAAATGGYACAAATGCAGACAGCTGCTGCCAGAGGATGCTGATACCCTCACTGTCTTGGTTCCTAGAGATCTTTTTATTTCTTTGAACATCCTATAAACCATTCTGCTCAATGCTTGAGTTTATAGAGAAAGTTATTAGTGATATACACAGGTCAAGATAATTCCAGTAACTAATCCTAAAAGAAAATGGTATGAATAAAGACAGATAAAACATGAAAAGAGCTGATACTAGCCAGCAAAGTGTTAAAACCCATTTTTTCTAAAACAAATCCAATTTCATTCTTTCAGGCCACTGTTTAATTGTGAGAGGTAACAGCAACAGCTACAATGTACCTGTGTTTTTGTGGAGTATTCAATTCACTTGCCAAGGCTGCATAATTCAAATAAACCACTGGACAATATTAATGTGTTTGTGTGTCACATTAATTTAAAAATGTCTCACTGCCAAACCTCAAAGAACAGCTTCAAAAGGTATTTCCACTGAGTTAAACTGTTCATTGTAAAGTTTCTACAAAGCTGACACTTGGTCTGACAGTATTTGACACCTTCTTGTATGAACTTAGAGTCTGTATATAGCAACCTCCAAAGTATTTGCAAGAGGAGAGAGGTGTTTATACAGATCACTTGATCTAGCTGCACTCTATGTAATTAAAATTAATTTTAAAGTAGACAGATAGAGAACTTCAGGTACCTAGTCACAAGGAATGGAGGCTGCTCCTACTGAGTGCAAGATTGCACCCTTGAAAGTCATAACCCTTAAAAATTTTGTGGCTGTCATGAATTTGTGATGCAGTTTGAGCACCCAGCATGATCYTATGTAACGGCAGCCAGTGAAAGCTTTGGAAAGATACACACTGGAGCAGTGAACCACATAAAGAAAGGATATGTTATTTCTGCATGTGGCACTGGTGGACTGCCACTAGRAAACTATATATAGCCCTAGGTTTCACCTTGTCAAGAAGACCTTCAAATTCTGAAAGAGAAACAAAAAAGAAAGAAATGAAACAGGGAGAGAAAATGTCTTTTGTTACTGAAAAGAACAATCTTTTTATCAGAAAGAAAACTGAGAAGTAACTTGATTACACTGTGCAGGCACTTTGAAAGGGGAAAATGTCAGTGCCATGGGACTCCTTAAACTAGGAGAAAATTACAAGAAATTCCTGAAATAYAGAAAGTTACAAGAATTCCTGTCTAGAAGGTAAAGTCAAGCACAATGAAATTATGAACGTGGTATGAAGGGGTTTTTAGCTGTAGGTGATAATATTTTAGCTACAGAAATTGAAGAAATTTTTGATTCTTTGGCATGTTCAGATAAAGTCTGTTGGCACTTTTAAAGTTATGTTTATCCAAACACAAGCAATTTGACTCTGCATATAGGTAGGAAACACAAAGGCCCTGAGGAAATATAAGTCTTGCTATGCAAGAGACCAGGATCAATGCCAAGTAATCCTTTTTGACTTTGTCATAGGTACATAATTAACAAGGACCTTGGATCCAAGTTATCACTTGAACAGACAATAAGAAAGCATTGCAGAAGTCTTGGATCACTTTTAATGCTGTGAATCCACTGCTAAAAAACAAGATAAATGGCCAAAAAGGACACAATCTTGACTTCATGTTTGCAATGAGATTTTTGTTAATGTAAAAGCTCAATATTCTTCAGATTTTTTTGGCATGTCTACAGTATGAATTGAGTAGTTCTTAGAAAAAATGATGCATTATTAGTATAGAAAAAGCAATTAAATATCATTAGATTAAATCATAATACATTCATTAAGATAAATAAACCTGSTTTTTCTTCTGCATCATGAGAAATTCATTTGCCTTGGCCTGTTCTTCTCATGCACATTATATCTTCAGAGATAACCTTCTGTATCTTCAAAAGGACTTTTTACTTTCCATGTGGCTTTGGAAAGCCTAATTCTGTCTTCATTTTGAGGTTGCTAAAAAAATGACTGGTTGTTCTTGGACTGAATTGACCATCATGAATCTATGAAATATATTACATAAGATACTATAAAAACAAGCCTAAATTCCCATACACCAAAGGAATGAAAATGGACAAGCCTGCAAACAACATGAAACAAACTTGACACAAAACAGATATTTCASTGTGTACAAACAATAGCCCTTGGCTGATAAACGGAAAGAAGTTTTAAGGTTGTTTGTAATGTCATGAGATCATGTCTTGCAGAATCACAGGTCTCCATCAAACTAAGGGGCATTTTCTAATCATATGTGAAGGGATTGTATAAATTATTTGTGAGATATTATTTGCTAATAGCATGATTTTGTTCTAGGTTTGTATATTTTCAAGTCTTGCTGAAAACAGTGTAAACTTCTGCGTCCCTAAGAAAGCTTCTCTCTGTGTTGGCAAGGAAATGATAGAAGAATGTAATTAAGCAAAGATGACCCTGAAGTGAAATGTGGATTCTTTACAATATACAATGTCCTTCCCACCAGCCACATGTGTTTGTCAGATGTTTACAGAATCTTCATTAACTAAGAGCTTTGCTAGATAACAGAAGCTGAAGCATGGCATCAATGACTCTGATAAGGACAAGTGTACGACCAATCTGCTTGACAACTGACAAGAGGCTGGGGCTTGAAACAGACTGCAAAAAGAATACCAGAAAGTGATTTRCAAAGGGCATTCCAGTTGTTTGCCTTACATCTTCTTTCCTCTGTCCGTATTGAAACAAGAGGTAATCAGCTAAAATATCCTTGTCYTCTTGTCTCTCCACCAGAAAGTAAATACAGAAGAAATGTGTTGTTTTGGAGTCTTAGCTGCACTGTCTGTTTTAAACATCATTGCTTGTTTGACAAGAGGCAAGCCTTTGGAAGACTGGGACAGGCTATCAGGTATGGGAAGGTCTGATGCACACTTTCATCCTGGGGAAGCAGAAGATGAGACCCATTTCAACTTTAAATCTTTCTTGGAGAATATGAAGATGGATTTACTGAGGAGTTTGAATTTGTCAAGAGTCCCCTCACAAGTGAAGACCAAAGAAGAACCACCACAGTTCATGATTGATTTATACAACAGATATGCTGCAGACAAGTCCTCCATCCCTGCATCCAATATTGTAAGGAGCTTCAGTACTGAAGGTAGGAAAAGTCCTCAATATGTGGACTACAATTTTTAAAGAAGTAAATTAATAGTAAATAGTCAGATTATTTTGAAATTCAGAAGCAACTGAGTTCCTAACTTCCACAGATTCTTTAGAAATTAAACGTTAAAATTTTGTATTGTACTCTTACTATATAGTTTCTTTTAATCTTTAAAAATGCAGTAACCTTTAGTTTTCTTCTTTGATATTTTCACTGTACAATATTCTCTTCTCAAATGCTTGAGCTAAGAGGATGCACCAAATAACAAGGTTTACATGGAGCATGTTTCTCAATACTAGATATTTCAAACTGAGTTTTTCTGTTAGCATGCAAACTTTTGATCACCTATAATTGAAACTGATGCTAGACAGCTTTTCTTTCTAGTGRGCTCTGTACATATTTAAAAACTACAGCAACCAGCTGAGAAATTTGTTGCTGGATCCAAACAAGGACCAGCACTGCTCCTCCAAAATTCTGAGTTAGACAGAGATTTATATGGAAATGGTTAGTCATGCTTATGTCAACAGAAAAAATTCAAGATCCCTTTCTATCTAACATTAAATAGACTTTTAAAAGATCCATCAGGCAGTAAAAAAGTTAGAAGTCGGTGCAATCCTTGTTACAAAAATGAAGCAGGGAAAAATGAAGTTTCTGTTTATATGAAAAATAGTCATACACAGGTAACAGCACTACTGAGAACTCCAAATTCCCAAATTAGTGTCCCTAGTCCTAAAATAAAAAGAAATCTCAACCACAAAACCTAGATGATAGTTTCCATATCTCACTCTACCCTCTGACTACTTTACAGGGTAAATGATCTGAAGAAATGGCAACAACAKCCAATTAAAATTGCTCTAAAATCCAGTCATGATTAAGAAGTTAGTTTACAYTGACCATTAAATAGACATCAGGGATGACTTTTAAATGCTACTAATCTGATCTTCCAGCCAAATACCTGCCCCTCCCAAGGCAGGCTTGCTGGTACTGCACATAGATTTGCAGACAACAAACAAACACGAACAAGTCCACACAAACTCAGGGAGTCCAGCCTGGAACAGTCTGGGACCTAGGCATGAAAGGCTGTTTATCACCAAGACCCAGTTCATAGAGATTGGAGCTTCAATTCAGGACTTTCAAAAACTTTTCTATTTCTCCAAACTCCCAGTCTAAGCTGCTTTCAAACTTATCTGAAGACAACAACAAAAGCCTCAGCACAGCCARTTCTTAAAGACACTTATATATGTATATTAGAGCAGAAGAGTAGGAAATCATTGGGTTTTTTACAAATTCTTTGTRTATTAAAGATCTTTAGCAAATTGCTAAATCTGAAAACTCTGCACTTGCCTTATTTATGTACTTAATACTGCCCACCATCATCCATGGTTTGTTCTAGGCAGCCTCTTTATGCTTCCCTTCACACACTCAGCTGGCTATGCAATCAGTAATACTACCAACACCAGGGACTCAGGGACTTCCATTTCTTCTTTTCCCTCTCTGCCCTTGAAACTTGGCCAGAAGACAGGATTTTTCTTTTTTTTTAATGCTGTGTTATGTGTTATAATGCTCTTATTTTATCCCCAAAATATATCCTGAGTCTTTTGAAATAATTTACTTGGACAGTCAGAAGCACTGTAACCACGTTTTAATTTCCTATTGCAGATGTTGTTTCTTTAGATTCACCAGAAGAAAACCCATTTCAGAAACACATTTTATTCTTCAACATCTCTATTCCACAATATGAGGAAATCACCAGAGCTGAACTGAGAATTTATATCTCCTGTCACAGGGAAGTTGGGTCTCTCTCTAGGCTGGAAGGCAACATGGTAATTTATGATGTTCTAGATGATGGCCACTGGGAAAACCCAGAAAGTACCAAATCTTCCCTTGTCTCCCACAATATCCAGGAATGTGGTTGGAAGATGTTTGAAGTGTCCAGTGCTGTGAAAAGATGGGTCAGGGCAGACAGACTGGAGACTAAAAATAAGTTAGAGGTTGTTATAGAGTCTAAATCTCTGAGTGGTTTTACTTGTGGGAAGCTGGATGTCAGTGTTACCCCTGACACAAAAAACCTGCCCCTGTTAATAGTGTTCTCCAACGACCGCAGCAACGGCACAAAGGAGACCAAAGTGGAGCTCCGAGAGATGATTGTTCATGAACAGGAAAGTGTGCTCAAGAAACTAGGGAAGAACAACACCTCCTCTGAAGAGGAACAGCAGGGAGAGGAAAAGGCCATCACTGGATCCCACCTGCATTCCTCCAGAAGAAAGAGGAGTGTTGGAGCCAACCACTGCAGGAGAACTTCCCTCCATGTGAACTTTGAAGAGATTGGCTGGGATTCCTGGATCATTGCACCAAAAGATTATGAAGCTTTTGAGTGTAAAGGAGGCTGCTTCTTCCCTCTGACAGATAACGTCACCCCAACTAAACATGCTATTGTCCAAACCCTGGTGCATCTCCAAAATCCAAAAAAAGCCTCCAAGGCCTGTTGTGTTCCAACCAAACTGGATTCAATCTCCATTCTTTATAAAGATGATGCTGGTGTGCCCACTTTGATATATAACTATGAAGGGATGAAAGTGGCAGAATGTGGCTGCAGGTAGTATACAAGGCAGAATCTCTAAAAATAGGAACATCCTCTTTTTCTGTCCTGTGTAAATCTGTACAATAGTGATGCGAATGAAGACCATTACAAACAAGGTTTGGAGCAGGGTATGGGGCTGGTTGTTGTTGCTGCTTGTTTTAGGGGAAAATTGGCATTTAAAGAATGGCAATCTTTGTAAATAGCCTGCATTATATATCATGGCAAAGTGAATACTGGATTAAAATGTTGTGAGATTGAATGAACTATGCATTATCTGGTGACAGTGATAAAATGTCAATGCCTTATTTCAAACTTTCAGTTTAATCAACTGTATTTAGGTCACAAACTAKAGGATTTTCAGTGAGGGTTTAGAATGTCCTGCAAATGTTTAACAGCTCTTGAAATCTAATTCTCTCAGTCATCTCTGACATTTTCAACTTCGGTAAAATTCAGTAAATGGAATGTTGTCTGCATGATAAAGTCAGGAATCTAAATCCAGGAAGCCTTTTCTCATATCAGTAATCTCAGAGGCTTTTACAGGCAAATAATTTGTTCCTGTAAGTGAAGATTTGCAGTATTCAAAACAGAAGAGACTCTCACTTATTTCATTCCCAAGTTTCCTTCTGTGGGTAGCAGGTGCCTTAGTCTCAGCTTTCTTATCCTCAATGTCCCTATTTTTACCCCTTTATGGCACACACTTGAATGATAAGAAGTGCAGCCTTCCGCTTCCAAGACACTGTTTCCTAGGAGGAGCAGCCGCCCTTATCGCCGCACAAAGATAAGGAGCCACTTTGACCTACTGCATATTCTTAGTATTTCTTTGCAAGAACATGCAGTCAAATGATGTCCAGCCTTAGAAGCTGTATCCTAAGAGCAGTGGGGGTTGGCAGAGCTCAGCCCTTTTGAAAAGCTCAGCTCAGGTTGCTTATTTAGAGGCCTACATTTGTTGTTCGGAGTCTGGCATGAGGTTCTGATTTTTTAAATATTTCTTCTTAGGAGAAACTCTATTTTACATGCAAAATTCTTTCACCYCTTAGAAGTCTGGGAAAAATGGAAAACTATCTATCTATGTCCTATTACATTGCTGTATGAGAAATATACTATCATACTATCATTCTTCTGGCTTCAGCTTTATTTTCACTAAACAAGGACACCATCTTTCCTGCAATTAAAGTAAACTTCCTTTGATGCTAATGGAGGTTGTGCCCGTAAAAGGACAAACTGTCTTAAACTGGTTGCAGGTGACAGGGGTAAGTGCTGTACAACATCACCATAGTGCACCTCACTTCTACTCCTTAACCACACATCTACCTGAGAAACCTTTTGAACCAAATCCTCAACAGACTTTGCATCCATCCAAAAAGGTGAAGAATATTGATGAGGCAAAAATCTAAACAATACCCTAATGTATGGAAGCAACAGGATTTAAATCGATACATGTGTTTTGAATTAGGACAGCCTGTGGGCAAGACGAATTCATTTGGCGTGAACAGGTCAGCTTGAAATTCAATACACAGTTTATTTACTATTGTTAACCTAATACAGAACRAATAGCAGGTGAGTGTGAGCAGGTCAGTTGTAATTCCATCAAGAACTGCTGGTTAGATCACAAACCATGAGCACAAAG
This sequence comes from Cardinalis cardinalis, assembly GCA_014549065.1. Lineage (NCBI taxonomy): Eukaryota > Metazoa > Chordata > Aves > Passeriformes > Cardinalidae > Cardinalis > Cardinalis cardinalis. The sequence continues at coordinate 3,059,157 of JACDOX010000029.1, forward strand.
CACGATTCATTAGAATTCTTGAACTGATTTATAGTCTTTTTCTTTAGAACTGGTCTGCAGTTGGATCAGATCTGAGATCTGGGTCCATGCAAACTCTATACATCCCTAGCTGCATGCCATTAACCTCTTAAACTTCCCACAGCAGTAATCACTGGCTTCTGTCATCTTACAGTCATCGTTATGTCTTCCTCCTGCCACAGCCCCCTGTATCGTCTCCCTATTTTGTTCCTCTCTCCTRAGCTCCTGACATTTTGCAAAACTTCTCTTAAGTGACAGAAACAACCAAACATGCACTTGGTTTGATCACATTAGAAGACTTATTCACCATCATGTCAATGTAATTGTAGCTAAGTGCCCTCCAGTCATCTAAACACAAGGTCCTAGTTATATTTTAACTTCACTGAATACAGGACTTTGTCCATAATTAAATGAAAAAAATGGGGAAGGGGAAAAACCTTCACAGAGAGAAATTCTCAAGATTCGAGGGAGGGCAGGGGGTGGAGGTGGAGGGGTGTTACATTCTGAAGTCAAACATTGATCTTTATTTTCCTTCTTTGGATGGGAAAAAAAATACCCCAAACCATTTTTGGCTCAAAACCTCAGCTCCTAGCTATGCTCACAGAATTCCAGAGAAGACCTACAGATCCCATCACAAAACCGTACTAGAAATTGCTTTTATATTCAGTGAAAAAAATCAATTGTGCTTCCAGCCAGCTTTAACGATCATATGCCCACTGGCTTAACATTTTGGTTGGCATGGTAGGAAAACGAAACATGAATCTTTTCATAGGGTAACGAACAGGGTCAAGATGAAATGAGAGCCCAGCAGTGACTACAGCTGCTGCTACCTTCAGCATGGCTGAARTGCGTGTCAAATTGATGTTTGGCTTTACATTTAGCAGCTTGATTTATGTAGTTTTGCACATTTAATTTTAAATAATTGTTTGAGATCGCTCAGGTTTCAAATGTTTTGGGATGCAAGAAGTCAGCCAAGTGGGCATGATGTTTCTAGGGAGTCCACAAGCTGTGAAGAACAGGTAAGCATCTTGCCCCTGCTTCAGGCTGGGCCCTGCTGGACACTGAGAAAGCCCTCCCTCATGACTGGATTATGAATGCTGACCAGCAGCTAGCTGTTAATGAGGAGCAGGCTGGGGCTTGTGCAGTGTTCAGCAGATGCACAGTTAGAATGAAAACTTATTCATTTACCATAAACACAAGGCCGACGTCACAGCTGCACAGCTCAAGGGGCCAGACATCAGCATGGGGGGGAGCAGTGCCAGGAGGAGCCATCAGGGGCCTCAGGCCCTCAGCAGAACCCTCTGCGGGAATGGGATCAGTTTGGGGGCAGAACCCTCTGC
>JACDOX010000029.1:3061741-3241186 GCA_014549065.1 Cardinalis cardinalis
AGGGAAGGGAAGGGAAGGGAAGGGAAGGGAAGGGAAGGGAAGGGAAGGGAATATTTATAAAAAATCAAAATCTAACACATTTTGGATTTAAGTTTTTCTTATTACAAATGTAATCGTTAAGCAACTCAGAATGCTATTTGCATTTTTATAAAATGGAAATCTTTTAATATTTAAATAATGTGAAAGAAAACTTCCAATTCAATTTTAATCTATACAGGCTTGCATGGTGTAAAAACTGAAAAACCTTGGGACAAAAATCTAACATTACTTCTTTTGGCATGGGAATTAGAAAGGAATCTAAGGGTGTTATAATTAATTCTTTTTATTTATCAGGGGCCTAGAAAGCCTACTTAGGAACAAGTTTTCCTTTGTACCAAACAGTACAAGAATAAAACAGAATAGACAGTCTTAGACCATACCTATGCAATCCAGTCATGCCTGTCACAGACAGCTATGAAGTATTACTGACCCAGACTTGTACATCTATAAAAGGCAGTGAAGGTTTGTCTAGAAATACTTATTGAAGTCCTAGAAGCATTAAATATTTCATTAGCATAGTCCTGCGCTTGAGCTAATAAATTTTGCCTCTCAGTATTTGGAAGCCAGCTATCACCTTTAAATTAATTCTTATTCATACATATAATTTTTAAAAATGGCTGTATTAAAGGCTTTACTAAAACCAAAARTAGTTTATCTCAACTTTCACCTTTATCCTGTTGGCATCTCTACCAGTGAAAAAGGTGTTCTTGCTGCCACCTTCAGATGAGCCTCCTGCTACTGCGGCTTGTCAGTGACCAAATATCTGCATGAGTCTGATGAGGGAATGGTGGGAGCGGCTGCACACGAGAAATGGGGAATACTGGAGCAGAATATCGAATGCAAATACTATACAGCAAAACATTTAATCTTGTGCCTATGGAAGACTTTTAGCATGTGATCTGAGTAATGCAGACTCTGCAAGCAGACTAGTCTGGGACAGATAAAAAATACCTCTTTTCAGAGTATGTGGGAAATTCATACCCACAGGAAGTCAGAAAATGAAATACTTGTGGACAGATTTTAAAGGATCATAAAGTTTTATGAGTTATAAAAGCTAAAACTAGGCCTTAGCTATTTAGTTCTGCTCAAAACTAAAACCAAAATAAGACTTTGGCTTGAGTTATATTATAAATTAGAATTGATGGTAGAGTTACATTTTGGATCTGATTATTCAGAGTTCAATGAACAGACTTGCATTAAACAACATATTTGATAAAAATTTAAGCTATATGTGCCTCAAAATGAGTAAGCAAATAGTCATTCTCCAAATCTTAAGGAATTCACACCACACAGAGAGGATTCTTACCTTCTAACACCATCTGTAAAGAATTACCAAGGTAGCAGTGAAAGTTACATGTCACATTGAATTCAGAAATCCATATTGAATATTTATATTGAATTTCAATAGAAATAGATTACTGAACAGATCCAGTGAGGAAAAATAGTTTTTTCCACTGTCCTAGCATTTTAAATTGTGCATGTTGGAAAAAATCCTTAATTTTACATTTACATTATTTAGCTGGTTTTTGGGCTTTTTTTTTCATGTGGCAGCAATAAAGTACATGAGCATTAATGTGCATAACTTGAGAGATAAATTGAGCTGTGGGGTTTTGCCTTATCCAATCACAATACTGTATATACTTCTCAGTATCTTTGCTTCATAAGAAGCTCAGCTACCGTTTCCAGCACTTCTGATATGAAAATCTTTATAGACTGTGATAAAAGGCAAAACAAATGTCAGGAAAATAGAGAAAAGTATTTTTTTGTAATCTTACTATTATATAGCAATCACAGGCAGGAAACTGCCATTTTGTGATTTTTAACCTCTATATAAGGCCTCAGTGGAGAAGAATATTATTCATAAGGGGAAATACTTCCTTAAATGCTTTGGAAAAAATTGCCATGTAAAGACTTTAGCAGTGATAGATAGACCTCATTTAGGTATGGAAGGCACAGTTGATATCTGCCACATTGATTAAAAATACTCAGTTGCTGTTCTGTTCTKGTCTCCTTTCTGACTATTGTTTTCATGGCAATTCATCCGTGTCTGTTTCATTCTGACTAAGGTGAGRCGACTGTTAGCACCTTGTCTATAACATCTGTAACACCCTTTGCACAGTAAGTTGAAAGCTGTGAGTGGCAGGCTTCATTCGGGACCCTCACACATACACCAACAGAGTGCATCCAGACAGGCTCAGACCATCTTTGGACTCTTCCCTCCACATGCATTCATGTGTAGCAACATTTTGACAGGAGTACAAAAACATGCTCTTCCCAGATTTCAGAGTCTATTCTTGTGGCTACCTCCAGCAAACAGAGTGGCTGGGGTGGCAATTCATTTCAGACTTGAACCCAGGAATCTGTTCCTGTATATCTTTGGCATGTCATACTGGAGCTCAGAGTGGGTACAGCCTGCATCCAGCATATTCTGATCCTCTTTCAAACTCTTAATACAATAGGGTCTCAAATACATTGTGAGCAGAAGAAAACAACCCCCCGCATTCTATTTTAGTATGTTGAGCCTGAAGTCTATTGGCTGGGAGCTGTCATCAGACATGACCATATGTTACCCAACGGTATTACAAGTAAATCCTAATTGAGTGCAAATTGTGAAGATTAAAGTCATCTCAGATTTAGCTGTATTATGTTGAGGCAAATGTGTTTCAAAGTCCTGTTTAAAATGCTGGCAATTCTCAGTGCAGAAATTAAAAGGCTGTCATTACCTTGGATTTTATGAGCTGTGCTAAATGTCTGGAGTTCCTTGTTTGGAGCCCTTAGTCATAGAATGTATGAACAGTCCTTTGCAGCTCAGACTAAAAAACACCAAAGACAATGTATTGTCAACAATTGTTGAAAGAATATTAAATATTGATACAACTTAGTCAGTGAAGAATCTCCTGGTATAAGCTCGTCATAAATAATGGTAAAAGGCAGGATCATTGCTGTTTTAACTATGTTAAAAATCAGTATTGCATTTAAGCTACCCACTTTCAGGATAAGCCAGGACCAGTTTGCAACAGGCAATACACTACCTTTTGGAAACAATTTACTGCTAGAACGATCTTCCTTGATGACTGAAGTTCATTACTGTTTCATAAGAGGCCTATGAAGTAGTAAGGAGCTGAACTTCATCTATTGGCGCACTTTGGATGATGCACTACATTTTAATGAGATTAAAGGTTTAATGCAGATAAGAGATCTGTTCAGTGCACCTGGATTCAACACAGGGATTTCAGTGTGATTCAGAGTCATTGGGGAGCTATGTTCATCCTGATCGATAAGAGCTTCTGACTTCTTTTCTATTCCATACAAAGACAAAATGATCAGGACACATTTATTGCTGTTTTCAGCACTGATCGTGTGCAGCATACCTGCTGAGGAAATCTTTCAACCAACTCTAGTGCTGGACATGGCTAAAGTCCTTCTGGACAATTACTGCTATCCTGAAAACCTAGTGGGAATGCAAGAAGCCATTGAACAAGCAATCAAGAGTGGAGAGATCCTGGACATCTCAGATCCAAAAATGCTGGCCAGCGTCCTGACAGCTGGAGTGCAGGGTGCTCTGAATGACCCGAGACTGGTGATTACCTACGAGCCATTGCCACATGCCGTTCCCAAACAAGAAGCTGAGGGTTCCCCTACTCGTGAGCAACTTCTGAGTCTTATTGAGCATGTGATCATGTATGACAAGCTGGAAGGCAATGTTGGCTACCTGAGGATTGATTATATCATAGGAGAAGAAGTTGTGCAGAAAGTTGGAGCTTTTCTGGTGGACAAGGTCTGGAAGACACTGAAAGACACATCTGCCCTGGTGATAGATCTTCGTCACAGCACTGGGGGACAGATTTCTGGCCTCCCCTTCATCATCTCGTACTTACATGAACAAGACAAGAGACTRCATGTTGAGACTGTATACAATCGTCCCTCCAACACCACCACAGAGATATGGACACTGCCAAAGGTGTTGGGAGAGAGGTACAGCAAAGACAAGGATGTCATTGTTCTGATCAGCCATCACACGACAGGGGTGGCTGAAGATGTGGCTTACATCCTCAAGCACATGAACAGAGCAATCACTGTTGGAGAGAAGACAGCCGGGGGCTCACTGGACATCCAGAAGCTGCGTATTGGTCCTTCCAATTTCTATATGATGGTTCCTGTGTCACGATCTGTGAGCCCCTTGAGTGGGGGTGGACAGAGCTGGGAAGTGAGTGGGGTGATGCCGTGTGTGGCTACCGAGGCAGAGCAAGCCTTGCAGAAATCCTTGGATATCCTGGCAGTGCGCAGAGCAGTGCCTGGCACCATTAGCCACCTCAAAAATATATTAAAGGACTATTACAGCTTGGTGGAGAGAGTGCCTGCACTACTGCGGCGCCTGGCTGCCTCTGACTTCTCTTCTGTGCAATCATCCGAGGACTTGGCCACCAAACTCAACACTGAGTTGCAGGCCTTATCTGATGACCCCCGCCTGACAGTCCGAGTCATGATGCCAGGTGAAGCTGCTGATCCCCCAACTGAGAAGCCAGTTGGAATGGCAGCTGACTTACCTGACAATGAGCAGCTGCTGCACGCCTTGGTGGATACCGTCTTCAAGGTGTCAGTGTTGCCAGGCAATATTGGCTACATGCGCTTTGATGAATTTGCAGATGCCTCTGTGCTTGCAAAGCTGGGGCCTTACATTGTACACAAAGTGTGGGAACCCCTTCAAAATACAGAGAACTTGATCATGGACCTACGTTACAACCTTGGAGGCCCTTCCTCCTCTGCTGTGCCTGTGCTACTCTCCTATTTTCAGGATCCTGCTGCTGGTCCTGCCCATCTCTTCACAACATATGACAGACGCACCAACCACACCCAGGAGCACAACAGCCAGGCAGAACTGCTGGGCCAGTCCTATGGAGCTAAGCGTGGCATCTACCTGCTCACCAGCCACCACACTGCTACAGCTGCTGAGGAGTTTGCTTACCTCATGCAGTCCCTGGGCCGTGCCACACTTGTGGGGGAGATCACAGCAGGAAGCCTCTCACACACCCGGACCTTCCCTCTGCTGCAGCCCGGGCCGGGAATAACCCGTGGCCTGACTATCACAGTTCCTGTTATCACCTTCATTGACAACCACGGGGAAAGCTGGATGGGTGGAGGAGTTGTTCCTGATGCCATAGTGTTGGCTGAGGATGCGCTGGAGAAGGCTGAAGAAGTGCTGGCCTTCCACARGAACATGGGAGTACTTCTGGAGGGTACTGGGCAGCTCCTGGAGGCTCACTATGCCATCCCAGAGGTGGCTGCTAAGGCCAGCACTATGCTCAGCACCAAACGGGCCCAAGGAGGTTATAGATCAGCTATAGACCCTGAGACTTTGGCTTCCCAGCTCACCAGTGACTTGCAGGAGGCCTCTGGAGACCATCGGCTTCACGTCTTCCACAGCCATGTGGAACCAATACCAGAAGAGCAGCTTCCCAATGTGATTCCCAGCCCTGAAGAGCTGAGCTACATCATTGAGGCACTCTTCAAAATTGAGGTATTGCCAGGGAACCTGGGCTACCTTCGCTTTGATATGATGGCTGAGGCAGAAACAGTGAAGGCCATTGGGCCACAGCTGCTGCAGATGGTATGGAACAAGCTGGTGGACACTGATGCCATGATCATTGACATGAGGTACAACACAGGTGGCTACTCCACTGCCATCCCAATACTTTGCTCCTACTTCTTTGACCCTGAGCCTCGGAAACACCTCTACACTGTCTTCGATCGTAGTACCTCCCGCAGCACAGAGGTGTGGACTCTCCCCCAGCTGACTGGCAAGAGATACGGCTCCCTCAAGGACATCTACATCCTAACAAGCCACATGAGTGGCTCAGCAGCTGAAGCTTTCACTCGCTCCATGAAGGATCTACACAGGGCCACCGTTGTCGGTGAGCCCACAGTCGGTGGATCCCTCTCGGTGGGCATTTATCGTGTTGGCAACAGTTCCCTGTATGCCTCCATCCCCAGCCAAGTGGTGCTCAGCCCAGTCACTGGAAAAGTATGGAGTGTGTCTGGGGTGGAGCCACACATCACCATCCAGGCCAGCGAAGCCATGGCTGTAGCTCAGCACATTGCCAACCTGCGTGCCCAGGTGCCACAGGTACTGCAAACTGTCGGCAAGCTTGTGGCAGGTAATTATGCCTTTGTGGACATTGGGACTGTTATAGCATCCAACCTGACAAAGAACATGAACAAAGACAATTATAAAAAGATCAATACAGAGGAAGAACTTGCTGGGAAGGTGACTGCCATCTTACAAGCTCTTTCTGATGATGAACACCTGAAATTACTCTACATCCCTGAACATGCCAAGGACAGCATCCCAGGGTTCATGCCAAAACAGGTACAGCTCTCTCATACTCATAGCTGGAGTAGGAGCATTAAGTCAGATACCTTATCTTTTTTCTAGCCCAAACCATTTACCTGTACCCAGAGGAGAAGCTAATGCCTGAGTATGTTTCATGGGCTGAGCTGTCTCTGACACTTAGGGTAGTAGCTTGTGGAATTAGATGGTAGTTCTGGATGCATAGATTTTGGAAACAACTTTCAGGCTGTGAATCTCAGTTGCCATATGCCACAAGCAAAAATGCAAGACTTCAGAGTTAGAGGGAAGATCTCTCACTGTTTCTGTGATGCCTCCTCTTTCAACGATGCAGCTTTTCCAGCTGTAATTAATTCAGAAACCCTCTGGTTTCAAACCCAGGTCATTTGAGAGAAGTTTAGTTGGACTAGAGTAAATGCATACAATTCACTAAACATGCATCTCTTTGATGGACTTTTCTCTATAAAATTGTAGCAGCTGACATCTATTACACCAGAATAATCATCAACTCCTTTGGTAGTGGCAGTAGAAAATTGTTCTAGTTCTATCTCATGCTCAGCATCAGACCGTTTCCTAGTGACCTAGAAATATTTTGGAAGAAGTATCTGGGTGGAAGTTAGGTGACCCCAGGGAGAAATTGATTTTTAATAATCTACTTTTGCCCTTGCTGTGTGGTTTGCATAACAGTCTGTGCTTTGTTCTGAACCCTAGTGTTTATACACTGGTCTGCTTTGGCAATCTTTCTTGTTCATTGTTGTGCTGGAGGGAGCTCCCAGGAGCACTTGTTAAAATTCCATCTTCAAATTAAATAGAGGGTTAGGATAACCTGATCCCTTTCTTGGATGGAGTTAGCTGCTTTCTGGCTTCTGCACTAGCATGGCTATCAGAGACGTATTTTCTCCAGGGACTCATAAAATTACTTTTGAAGAGAATGCATTTGCCTTTGCAATGAACCAGAGTAGACCAAGTGTCAGGTAACTATTAAATRTTTCCTGGGGGAGGAAATCCGTGGACTTCCACACTCTGAAATTTTTGGCAAGCATGATTTAAAGTGGCCATGACCTTTGTGGTATTATCACAAATACAAAGGTAAAGGACAAAATCTAAGCATTTCCAAGGATGGATATTTTTTTTTTCAAGTTTGTTAACCAAACGATGCTGGCCCCATTGTTGCCTCTAAGATTAAATGGAAATGATTAATTAAAGGAGTTTTCTATTCCAGCACTCTCCCTCATAACTTGGTTGTGTGAAGAAAACTTCACTCTAAAGATATTTCAATGCTTTAGACTAGAGTCAAAGCAGAGTTCCATGCTTGTTATTATCAACATACCAGTAGCGAGACATCATAATTTCTCCCCATTCAACAGAATGGAAAAATCTTGTAAATTAGTTACTGTGWTCATTGAAGGTTGTTAATGAATACTGTTGGTGGTTTTCACTTGTTCAGATCTTACTTTATTCAGACCTTAAATGTCAAGAACACGACATAGAGGACAAGTATGTTATTTGCCACGTGACATAAAATTCTGATTCTGATAGAGCTAGTGAAGAAATGCCATTATGTTACTCAATGCCTCTGTTTTACCATAGTTCTTTGTCAAGCAAAATGACTGGGAGAGGTAAGGGACACATCCATAAGAAGGAAATCACATCAGTGTGGATGAAAATTAGGACAAATGTGAGATTTCTCCAAGGTGAAATAATGTATAAAGAGCAGAGAATCACATCTCTTATGAGACTAAAATGGTTTCCAGAGGCAGAAGCATTCCCTCATACTGCTGGAGGAAGTCGGGAGTCAGACAAGAGAGCATTAAGATGTTAATGAAGACACTGAAGTCATTAAAGGATTTTCCTTGAGATGGAGGTAAAAGAAAATTCTCCCATTCCACAGAGCCCTGGGCAGCAAAAGTACCTTCATCTCCTGTTTTGTTTTTGCAGCCATAAGAGGAATGCTTTCTGTGGAAAATTTCAGAATACCCCAGAGAGCAAATACCTTTAGAGTACAGTGAAGCATATATGATAGCCCTAGCTGTGTTTGTAAATTTAAAAAAAAATTAAATTCAGCAGCCCGATACATGGACATAGTGGCTCTCTTTATCACATTATTCCTTAAAAACCTAAGAGCTGGTTTTTCTCTTGTGCTACCTATCTTCCAAGCCACCCTCTCTCTTGACAGTAGAATTTTACTGTTAATGACCTTGATGGTGAAGCAGATCCAACACAATTAACACAGTGATGATGAATAACTACAGGAAGGATGGGATGGAACATAGGAGACAGACAAGTGAAATGCATGCAGACCTGTGCATCTGCTGCACTAGAATAGCTGCTGAAGCATAGTACAGAGGAGTGAATATGTCTCCTCTAAGCCGCAGCAAGGTCACTGCTAGTCAGAGCTGTCAGCTGCATAAATGCTACTTTGTAAAGTCAGACTTCCTTGAGACAAATTTTGTCTATATTTTTTGGGATCCAGAAAATAACATTTTGCTTATAAGGCAGAACTCTGCAAACTTGCTGACCTGCAGTTTAATAATCCTTGCTTCTTATTCTTCTGTCTCTCTCTCCCTCAATAATCAAACCTTCCTCTACAAACTGAAACATTTGTGTTTGTGACTGTCTATCTATGGAAGAGCTGCTGCCTGATTTTGGCATAAGTGTTATGTCCATTTTAAATGATGAGGAGTCTCCCTGAGTAATTATTTTGGCCCATTCTTAAGGACCAAATACTTTTAGTGCAGTCTTTTCACCTATGAGAATTTTTGTAATGACAGTTTAGATAAGCAGCTGAAAATTATCAGAATAACAGGCAAAAAGTAATATCAGAATAAAAGGCAAAAACTAATCCTTTGTAAAGAGAGATTTTTCTTGCATTTCAAGTCCTTCTGTTTCCAGATGAATAATATGTATATATCGGAGAGTACTGTACTTGCTGAAGGAGGCAATAGTTAGAGATGTTTCACCAGAAAGAAGTACAGTTTATTTGTATCCCTTCATTAATGAGTGAAATCAAAATGATCAGCCTCCAAGTGTCAAAATAAATAAACAAATTCCTACATCTATTGCTAACAAGTGGAAAAACAATTGTTGTAGGCCCATATGATGTTGATCTATATCAACATAACCACAGTAAAGTTAGTGGTACTACGCAAGTTTATGCAAGAGAAAAAGGTCTCATSTTTAACTCTCATTGGCTCTTCACCTTTTGCAATCTTTTCTTGCTTGTTCTGGGTTGATAGTTGCTCCCTGCAAAAATCTGGGAGAAAAGTAGCTTGTTTAGGGGGAGTCCTGTAAAAATGTGAATGGGTGCTTCAGAGTTCGTAACTTGAGCACAAGTCAGTAGGGTCAAGCCGTTGCAGTAAATACTCATCATCATAATCAAACTGGAATGGATAAGGAAGAATATAATCAGAAAGATATGAAATCTTTTGCTAAAGAAAATTCATCTAGAGTATGATATGTAAAGTTTTGGGCAATGGTTTTCTGGAAAGATGAGGCTCAAGTATGGAGACAGCAGAAAAGAGGGACAGGAATAAAGAGACTACCTAATAAAAGTAGCCTTCTAAAAGTTTAAAATATTTGAGTTGTTTATTCCAGAGAGAAGAAAACTGAGAGGAGACATGAAAACAGTCTTGAGATACGTAAGAGACTGTTTCAAATATGAAAAGAATAATCTCTTCCCTTGTCCATAGTAAATAGGCCAAGCAGCAATGCACTTAAACAGTACAAAGTAGTGAACTTAGACTGTTTACACTAGATCTTAGAAACATCTTTCTAATAGTAAGGCTGATGACGTACTAGGGTGGATTGCCTGGAAATCACCCAGTAAAATGTGTGGTTTTAAGAGCAAGTGAGAATGAGCTGTCAGGGCTAGAGCTGTGCCTGCTCAGTCCCTGAGCTGGGGGCCTGATGAACAGTTCCATTCCAGCCTGTAAGTGTACACAAGGAACCCAAATGTTCTAAGAAGAGTGCAGCCCTGCCACTCAGCCCTTAAGATCTCATGGTTCTTAAACTAATCTCAGGATTTGCAGTGGTATTGCAAGGGTGTTTGCTGATAATATTTTAACAGCCAGCAGTTGACAGCACTAGCAACCTTAATGGAAGTCAGAGTTATCTTACAATGGTCAGCACAAAAATAGCTATGGAAAAACAGGTTCCATCTTAATAGAAAAAACAAAGGAGATAYGAAAAGAGAGAGGCAAGAGAGGCACATTTTGAAAAGTGGTTTGCCAATGTCTGGGGTTTGTGTCAGAATCAGGAATCAAACTCCATGCACAAGTCTTAAGGCAGCATCCTAATGTCCTATTTTGTGTGACATCCTGTGTTTTACTTATACCACTTACCTGTGAAAGGGGTCTGTAGAATAGGACTGCAGACCCTTATATAGTTAATGAAAAAAACATTTTTCCTTGGCTTAAAGTGGAGTTAGCTTGGAGGTCCTTTAGTGTAGCCACATTGCTTATAGTGTGCACCTGAGGGTTTATATTTAACAACAAGTCATTTGTATGTAAACACTGTCTGACTGAGCAGCAGATCTTACTTTCAGCTGCATCCTGTCCCAGCTTGTCCTTGGCCAGCAAACAGAGCCCTGCCTTCCAAAGGAGAGCGTGTGGTTCCTTCCTGAAGCCTGATTTACCTCCTTGGGTACCATTTACCTTCTTACTGGCATGTGGCTCACGCAGTTTTGCAGGGCAGTAACTCTCTAATATCAGTCACTGGCTCCTCACCTCTTTTGCTGAAAGGTTCAGATACTTTCCCTGGCACCCCGCAATTACATTCTGACTGCTTTTCATCTGATTTCCAATCTTAGAACTTTTAGAATAGATACACTTTCATACCTTTTCTTGCAGTCATGAAGAGCTTTCATTTAGATCCTTGCACATTTATTTCACCCCAGGAGACCTGAGGTGAGCAATCTTCCCACCTTGAAATTTATAATGAATTTTCAGAAGTTATCAAAACTGAAGCCCTCATGGAACAAAAATGTGATGCATCACAGTAAAAGAACAAGTCGAGAAAAAATTTATCAATTACTCTTAACAAGTTTATGGGTATGCATTTAGCAGTTATCACTGGAGACAGAGATAAGACATTTGTGTGTTCAGTTAAAATATCATTAGCAAGTGGCTGAAATTAACAGATCAGTTTATTTGTAGATGTTACTAATGAGTGACATTTTTATTTTCCTCCTGTGGGGGGACCAGTATCTCTGAACTAGACATAAGTTCTGTCAGAATAATCAATGYATGCTGGATATATTTTGCAAAACTGTGATTAGTTAATCAAAGTACAGTGGGCAGATCAAGTTTCATTGCTGTCACTGAGAAGTGGATTGGAAATGACAAACCCAGCAGTGCTGGACTGATGTGTTTACAGTCCAGATACAATGGTTATTTTCACAAGGTATAGTGATAAACAAGAGTACAGAAAAAAGTTTCCTTTTATCATCAGGTCAACAACTACTGGCCAACAGGGCTTTTAAATTAATGATTGAAATGTTGATAATTTTGGCATACATCAGGGACTGAATGATAAAGTGTCATATGGTAGCTAATCTTCCCCTGGGTAACCTCAAGCTGTTTCAAACACAGCTGCATTCACACACCTTGGAGAAAACTCTGCTGCAGCAGACCTGCTTTTGGCAGGAGCACAGCTCCAGGCCAGAGCACTATATAGAGGTCAGGAGATCACTTGACTCCTCTGCAGTTGCAGAAAGCCCAAGTGCCTGCCCAGTCCTGTGGCATGCTGTAGACTGGGAGAGCACCTGTAGCACATGGCTCAGGCTGACTCCTTGTTCTTTTGAGTGTAAAAGCATGGATTGTCTGGGGATGAGCTGTGGCAGAGGGCAACTGATAAAAAAGAAGGTCGAACACCATTTTCACAGCAAACCTGAGGACGAAAGACCAAATTGCTGAACGCCATATAAGCCATATGTATTATAAATTCTTTTCTCAATCTGAGGGAGACTATTCCATTTTCAGATACTGCATACAAATAAAAGTTTAGCAACAGGAGCTGGCTGTGTCTCTATGCATACAGGGGTTACTAGGAGAACTTTATTATTTGGCTTAACGTTGCTACTAAAAAATGTCAGCTCTTTAATAACATAATCTAAGCAAAATTAAATAAATCGCAACCTAACACGTGAGGCTCCAGGCACATGGCCACCACATAAGAGATTTAACATATCTGCTTCATGAGTATCCTAGCACATGCCCCACACATCAGGCTCCTCTCTCTCACAGGGACTGGGTCATTAAGAGGGGCTGGGGCACTCACACCTGCAGCCAGCAGCTGTTTGTGCCATGAGGCCCCTGAAGAGATTATGGAAGTCCCAGGTGCTGTGTTTAGAAACAACCCCTAAAGGCAACATGTGGGCTTGGGTAGCAGGCCTGGGATCTGTGCTGCAGGCTGGGATTGTTCTTGTAGCCTCTTTGCTTCAAGGAAATTCTTGTATTTTTGAAAAATAAACTGAGCTGTGGGATATAGGAGCCCAATCTGGATTCTGGGTGTTATTGATAAACCTTATACTGCACAAAAATTCATCAGGCAATGCTAACCTATGCTTAGTGTGCAAATATATTGTAAAATTTATTATGTTTTTCAAACTTGGTCACATTCCTCACACATATCCCACCTGGATTAAACAYGACCCACATAATTTTGTGTCAAGCTATTGCCAGCAAATGATTTGTTTTGTTTTTCCAACTCTTTCAGATCCCTCCACCAGAAGTATTTGAAGATTTGATTAAATTTTCATTCCATACAAAYGTATTTGAAAACAACATCGGCTATCTGAGATTTGATATGTTTGGAGACAGTGAACTTCTAACCCAGGTGTCTGACCTAATGATAGAGCATGTTTGGAAGAAGATTGTTCACACAGATGCATTAATCATAGACATGAGGTAAACCTTTGAATGGCAAATAACCAAAGCTCTTTCAAAGCAGCATTTTATTTGTAACAGTGAATTAGCTTTACATGGATTGCTGTCCTGTTTACAGGCTAACATTGAATGAGAAAAGGAAAGCAGCCAAGRAAAATAATAACAGTCTGGAAGTATATCTCAAGATAAATTGCATTATCACTTGAGATGTTTAGAACTAAATAGGCAGATTTAGGGAATAGTTTGCAGAATGCAAATCTGGACCTTACATGTGTTTTTTTTCTCTAATCTAACTCTCCATGTGCCACATATATATATAAATAAATCTTTTACTTTTTGTAGTGGCCAGGTGATTCAACAGTCAAAAAGACAGACCACGTTTAAGGCTGTGGCCTTTAATTTAATTTAATTTAATTTGCCATTTCTGCAGTGCTAAATAACTCTAGGCAATCAGGTCTGTCCAGAAGGGGCCCTGTGCACAGAGGAACTCAGAGGTGCTGTAGCCCTCCTGGGCCCTGCTGCACCAAGCTGCAGCATCATGCACCTTATCTCTGCTTAGAATTCTGCTGGACACTCCAGTGTGTCAACAATGCTCCAAATCTTATGAGCCATAAGATGTCATCCATTTGTCACCAGCTATCAAAGCAGATTTATATAAAAATGTACATTTCCTACACAATATTTAGGGAAGTAATTCCCTTGTTGTGGTCCAGAGCTAATGTGTGTGAGCCCAGAACATTACAAATATAAACCAAAGAGGGACTTTGTAAGAACTTGGTTTTAATGTTAGAACCAATTGCATCTATTGTTATCACAGGGCCCTTAATATTTGGTAATCTTCTTAATATTCTTGTGGGACTTTCACCATAGGGCAGAAAAGTTGAGCACAGTGATGAGAGCAGAGATAGAGATCTCACTGTGTGAGCACAGAAGGGGCAAGGCAGCAACCAACACAACACACCCATGACTGAATTTGAATTCAGCAAAAGCTCCACCATCTTCCACTAGACTTGAGATAGCATTGGGACTTTCCTCCTTCTTGCCCCAGTTTTCTCCCAAACTAAAAATTTCARGGCTGAGAGCACTGAAACAGCAAAGATGAAATCACATCTCAGGTACCAAATGGCATCATTATAGCTCTTTTCATGTGTTGCTTGGTTTCGATTTCTTCTTTTTCTATTTAATGTATTTTCAGTCCTTTGAGTGCACATAAAAGACCCAGTCTCTGAAGTCATATAAAAGAAAGCCCCCAAAAAGCCTTCTAAAATTTTCTGTTAGCCAATCTTATAATTTTAAGAGTGATGATTTAAATTTTGCATGGGATTAACTGTAATGAATAATGTTTCTCATTTTACAAGTTGTCCTCCCTGAAACAGCTGGGTCACTCATGAACTTCATATTTGGATAATTTCAATTTGCATGGGCTTAACCATAATTCATAATGTCTCTCACCTTAACAGTCCCTCTTCACAGAACAGCTGTGCTAGTAATGAAGTTCATCTTTTTAACCCTCACAGCATTGATAGGAGACACTGATAAAATAAAAGGCCTCCCTAAGGTCACATAAAACATCTGYGAGTACTAGCACCCAAGAGTTAAGTTAAAACTGTGGCACCTGCTCAGGCATTATTACTGACTAAAGTTGCTGCAGTTTCAGTGTCTGCAAGAGTGGCCAGGGAAGAGCATTCCAGCATTGCCCTGCCTGCCAGCACCTCCAGCACTGGGGGCACCCCTGTGAGCCGGGCTCTGCTGGCCCGGGCTGGCTCTGCTGGCCCGGGCTGGGCTGGCTCTGCCGGCCTCGGCTGGCTCTGTTGGGCTGGGCTGGCTCTGCCAGGCTGGGCTGGCTCTGCCGGGCTTGCCTGGCTCTGCTGGCCTGGGCTGGGCTGGCTCTGCCGGCCTCGGCTGGCTCTGCCGGGCCGGGCAGGCTCTGCCGGGCCGGGCTGGCTCTGCCGGCCTCGGCTGGCTCTGCCGGGCTTGCCTGGCTCTGCCGGCCTCGGCTGGCTCTGTTGGGCTAGGCTGGCTGTGCCGGGCTTGCCTGGGTCTGCTGGCCTGGGCAGGCTCTGCCGGGCTGGACAGGCTCTTCTGGGCTAGGCTGGCTCTGCCGGGCCGGGCTGGCTCTGCCGGGCTAAGCAGCAGCAGCCCCATCCCCYGGCAGCACGGCACCACCAGGGACACGCTGGAGATGGTTCTTTAACTTCCAGCCAGTCACAGTGTCAGTCATACAGCTCCCAAATGCTGAAGAATGAAGACTTCACTCTTCAGAACAGAGGAATCCTGGATTGTCAGATCCTTTTCTGGAGGGGAAAAGTCTTAGCTATAGATTGAACTGAATAAGCTCATTTTCCAGCATGGAATGCCTGTGCTGGGTACTCCTAAAATCACCTACAGGAAAGTACTCAATCTACGCTATCAGTAAGTAAAGAACAAACATTTCTAGAGCTGTATCTGCTCTAGTATTAGTGAAAAGTGACAGGCAAAAATATTTTGGTAGTTAATTGTGTGCATTCATAGCAGGGGTTCTCCAATGACAAGCTCTTCAGTAAAATTAATCTTCAGAGCCTGGTATGCAATTGAACTGCAACCAAAGTTTTCAATTATAAGTGTGCTAAATGAAGCAACTAACAAAATCTTTAGGCACAAAAAAAAAATTACCTCAATAAAACCACTAAGTTTTCTCATTTTGTGTAGCAAAAAAAAGAACACAACAGTTCTACAAACATATGTTGTTTTAATTGGAATCTACTTTTATGTATTAGGGCTTAGGTATTCACTCCTTGCTGCCTAAGTCAGGAACAGAATGGGTTACTCAGAAAAGAATAACAAGAATCTGATGTTTCTCTGCAGATCCAGAGTGTTTGCTTACTTTCTGATTTTTTCTAGGTAACATCAAGAAAAAAAATAGACTTTTAGGTTTTGTGTTTGCTTTGGAAGTTAGTTGTGGGCACTAACAGTCTGAYACTCTTAGGATTTTGCTTATCTGATAGACATGCAAATGCTGATAGGGGAGAACAACTATAAATATATCAAAATGTAGCCATAAGCCTTTTCAGGACTGATATTAAGGAACAATACTTGGAAGGGAGATTTACTGCCTGACACAAATTTTWACTTGTTTCCYTAATATTTTTAATTTTTGAAAAGGTACAATATTGGAGGTTCCACTACACCCATAGCAATCCTATGCTCATATTTCTTTGATGAAGGACACCCAATTCTCTTGGACAAAGTTTACAACAGACCCAGTAACTCAGTAAAGGAGATATGGACCCARCCTCAGCTCAAAGGTAAATGACAATTTCTTTTCAGTATAGTTTTTCATTTCAGATGTCTCTCCTTGTCATTTTAAAGTGAGCCATTAAATCCTGTAACTTAGCTGGTGGAAGCACCTGCCATGATCAGCTCAAACTGTGTAGAGAATGTAGAAACAAAAAATGTGCATTTCAGCCATGTCACTCAATGCCAACTACAAATAAACAATTTATCACCCCTTGAAATGGGGTATGTTAGGCACAGAGGTCTGTAAATTGGTCCCCAGAAGTTTAGCCAAATACTGTGTAWAGCAGCTGTAACTTGTTGCTTTTAAAATTTGCCAAAATTAAATATGAATCCAGTGTTGCCTGGACCTCCAGTAAGGTCTCTTCCAACACTCCCATACAGTTTTATACATTGTTCCCTACTACCTACCTGTGTCATCCTCTACATCAGTAGATGAAAACACCATAATACCCCAGTTTGTCCAGACAAGAGAAAGAAAACCACTAAATTTTGTACATCTGGGTGAGTTTGAAGCATTTGGCAATGAGTCACACACACGCCACACATACTCTGCCCCAGWTTGTGGAAGGTGCAAGGATGCTGCAACATGCAGAAACAGAGCTCTTCAGTGCTCATAGGCTGCAGTTAGAGTGCTACGAAGCCTTAAACATGGGGGTTAATTATTTCCCCCTCTTAAGCTAAGACAGCAGCAAAAAAGTTAATGGTGTGTGCAGTTGTTGGCGTGGATCATGCTGAAATGGTTAAATTTTGTCCCAGKCTGCAGGCTCCATCTATTTTCCCAGGCGGTCAGAGGTGGGTTGTGCTTAGGGATATGATTTCTATGGACACACTCCAGTTCCCATCAAAGAGAACAGGCAGACTCATATTAACTTCAAAGGACCTGGATCTGGTCCTGTAWTATATAKATCTACTGTGAAAAGATTATTTCAATGGTTATTATGTTTATAGTGAAATGAGAAGACAAAAGATGGTGTGAAAATTAATTACCATGCTATTGGGCCCCTCTCTTACAATTTAGCATGAGAATTATATGTCATACTGTTACTTACTCATAATTTCACAATTTTAGAGCAGTTTACTTTTCAAACTATCAAGTCCTACTTATTACCCACTGGTCACTTTTTCAAAGAAACTAAACTATCAAAAAGTATCTAGCATGTTCAGATATATTGAAAATAAGGTTCAAAGCTCTTCCTATTTCTGTCAGCTGTTTTATGTAAGAAAATTAGATATTTGGCTCAGATCCTAATAATAAAGGGGTATTTGTTGAAGGGTTTGGGACAAAGGTCATGTATAGCATCCATTTACAAACTCTAAAGAAACTGTGGGAAACCACTGTAATTGTAATTTCATAAAATAATGCCTGCACAGTTGCAGGCCAAGCCCTGTGACAGTCATGGATGAGTTCTGGATGAGTTTTGACTACTCCTGCTGCAATGGTGAAAAATGTAATTTTTCTCACCTGTCTATTCCGCTACTCTGATGAGATCTGGAGCTCCTGTAAAAGTCAAAGCCACAGAAGAGCTAACAGTAGTAATCATGAGCTGGCTTCTCTCCTCATGGAGCTCAAAACCAGAAGCTGATGGCACAAGAGCACCACACAGGGTGACAGCCTTTTTTTACAGCATATAGTTTGGGCTAGTGYTGAAAGTACTTTAATACTATCATAGGCACAAAGTAAATTTCCAAACTTCTTGGGTTGTTAATAGCAAGTAGGGAGCAAATCCTCTATCTTGGCTTCTCTTTGCTCTACTATACAAATAAATCTCTGAAAATGGATCCATTTCTGATGGTTTTTTTCCTACCTTACAGGGGAGAGGTATGGCTCTCAGAAGGGGCTGGTAATCCTTACCAGTGCTGTGACAGCTGGGGCTGCTGAAGAGTTTGTACACATAATGAAGAGACTGAGCAGAGCTCTCATCATTGGGGAGCAGACCAGTGGTGGCTGCCATTCCCCACAGACCTATCAGGTAGATGAAACCAACTTCTACATTGTCATCCCCACCTCCAGATCAGTCATCTCTGCAGAGAGCCCSTCTTGGGAAGGGAAAGGAGTCCCTCCTCACATAGAAACACCAGCTGAAACAGCACTCATCAAAGCAAAGGAGATGCTCAGTGCTCACCTACACAGCTCTAGATAGCCCAGTGGAGGAACACATCCCTAGTTCTTATGAAAAGCAAGCTAGCTACCCAAATGTAAACCCTAGAAAGAAGTGGGAGCTTCTTTTCAGTCTCTATGGTCAGTGACTGGGTCCCTGTACGTAGCTCAAAGTGACTCCTTCCCAACATGCTGGCATTTTTCCCCATTCTGTGGAACCCAGCTCTTTCTGTGCGTGGTTGAAATGCTTCAATAATTCACTGGGGTTTCTGGATTCCTCTCCTGTAATCAAACATAAATGTTCTGTGTGAAGTGTAGCTACCAATCACAGACAGCTATCAGTGTTGAAACCATGTGAACAACTTTAAAGACAGAAAAGTCTCTTCTTCTTTGGAAATGGCGTGCATTCCTATTTATACAGCTTTTAAAATTAGCAGTAGTTGGAAGAGTCTGTTTTTCAAACTGCAAGAGCCAAATTAAGTCTCTTTTCCATTTCACCATTTAGATGTACCAAACATAACCATTCCCAGCCTGTCAGGATGTCCAAGACTCCTGGTATTTGAAAGGAGCATGCCTGCTCCTCTCAGTGTCTGTCAGAGGGGAGGATGAGCAGGACAAAGGCAGCACCTTGACTCTTCTACCCAGTGCCCAGATCAAYTCACTCAAGGAAAAGAATCATACCTTTTTTACTTAAGGATAAAAATTATTTTGTTCTGTCCTGCTCCAAAGACAGAAAAAAAAAAAAGAAACCTGAAAAATATCCTTTGCACCCTGCTATCAAGCTATATATGAAGTGGTAGGGGATTCCAGGACAACTGACAGAGATGTTGACAATATCTTAATGCACAACATTCCTTGTCTTTCCTAAAATTCTTAGTTAAAGCAAATATCTTTGTAATTATTTAGAAATATGTGTAACTTTAATCTAGATCTCAGATTTTCTCCTCTCTACAAAATGTCAGCTGTAAGATAATTAAATTAGGGAAATGGTACCCCAAAATTCAGTTGGAATCTACAGTAGTTACACGTTGGTGTTCATTTGCTCATTTTTAAGTTCCTGCCTTTTTTTTTTTTATAAATTGTGTTAAACACTTGACTTTCAGTTTTTACAGGAGGAAAATTTTAAGAACTAAATAGATTTTCCATCCTTTTTATTTATCTTATCAACTACATTCAGTGTGATTGCTAACCTGAACTCTTTTGAGACATTTTCATGTTCTGATTTTTATGAACTAACTTATGTTAAACTTCTCAGTGTTGTGGAAAATACTTTAATTAATTAAATCCCATACAGAATTTCATGTAAAGTGATATATGTATGAAGAATATTAAATACTCTTAATGTGTAAAAAAAATGGAGTAGTCAATGAATGAGTAAACAACACTAATGTACATCTTCTAATGCCTTTTAAAACTCTTTAATATCTCAATGATCCAGATAAACTGCTTTGTTTTCCTAAAAACAATCAGTTGTGCTGTCATGTACAAACAATGTTAATTGTTAAGCCCAATATTTAGAAACTTTAGCCATCCATTCAAGGACAAAAAGCTATACCATATGGGCACAAATAGCAAATAAATTCTTCCYAGAGTACTATGGGGAATACAGATGTATCATAAATATGTCTAGAAATTGGAATCCAGTTGGAAAAACAAACAATGAAGATGTAATTGCTGGTGAATGTATTTCAAATCAATAATGCTGTTAATTCACTAAAGTGATCAATTTCAGTGGAAAACTATTGTGCAACCTTGAGAAATTTTATTACTTGACAAAATATTATTTGCTATTTCATAGTACTGGCTAATTAATATTGAAACTGCCAGGCTTAACAAAGGCCAGTGTGTTAAAAGCAATTTATCCTGTCTTCACAAACTGCTGGGTCATAGTTATGCTCATCTCAATGAGTTTAGAYCTCACAGAACTACAGTCAGTAACTGTGTAGAAAATTACACTGCATTGAAAGGTCTGAAAATCACAAAAGCACAAATGCAAATTAGTTATGCAAAGTCCATGGTTTGTGGTTTAAATGAGAAAGTTAGAAGGTTTTTAKGGAGGGGCAAGGAATTTCAGAAGTGCTCTTCCAGAACGCAACAGGAAACATGATGAAACTGCCACCCTTCTCTCATCTGGTTCCAGAGCTGACATGGACATTCCACAGTTTATAGCACCATTTTCTTATCATCCCACCTAGAATAACTTCCCAAATTTAAATCCTAATCATGTYCCTTTTAAAGGCAGGAAGAAAGGAGTTATTGTATCAGCCTACCTAGCAGCATCCTCTTTCTCCTTCCAGCATTCATAGAACTCTAACCAAGAAATGACAGCCAGCTTTTATTTATTTTGTGCTGCCTTAGTCCAGTGATTTCCAAACTGTGCCYTTTGGGATATCATCCAGCTGATATTTCCACCTCAGATGCATCTGCAGAGGGCTTTGACCTCAGACCTTGGCAAACCATACACTGAGGGGGCACCTGGTCAGGTCAMAGTGGGAACTGTGGATTCTTGGGAGCTGGTGTGCTAACAGAACTACCAGTATTTGGTCAAGCTTCTGCTTCTTGTTCTCAGTTGGTTCAGGACTCTGTTC
Organism: Cardinalis cardinalis; assembly: GCA_014549065.1. Taxonomy (NCBI): domain Eukaryota; kingdom Metazoa; phylum Chordata; class Aves; order Passeriformes; family Cardinalidae; genus Cardinalis; species Cardinalis cardinalis. The sequence continues at coordinate 3,082,973 of JACDOX010000029.1, forward strand.
AAATAAGGTCATGTTCCAAGTTCACGTTCATGATTGCACCTTTGCCCCTACACCTGGCTGTGTTTGCCCTGCCCATGGGTCTTTGGTCCCTGTCTCTGTAACCTGCAGTCTCCACATTTGTTATTTTCATTATTAAAGTTTTCATTTTCTGGGGTAGACCATCGTTCCCATTCCTTATTTTGCCAGCTCCAGCCAAGCTGAGCAAGGGCATCAAAGCGAACTCTAAACTGCAATAGTGCCCTGTAGATCCAAGGAAACATACMGACTGCCTTGATTAGTGAAAAAATACTTCATAAAAAACCAAGCAAATACGTATTTCTGAAAAGCACATCTGAATGTCATTTCAATGGAAAAACACATCTTCATCAGAAGAAATTTAGGGATCAATTATCAGCGAGTGAACAAATATCATAATCTGGCATTTCCTATCAGTAAACTCATTATCCRTTGCAGAAACACAGCCTGCTTGACAGCCTTGTGTTGTGTCCTTTTTCACTGATCCAGAAACACATGTCATGAGAAAGTTGTTTGATCAAAATTAACAGTTAGTTGCTAGCAAAGACAGGAAGAGAACCASTTGGCTCACTGCAAATTGTCTCCTCTTGTTTTAAAAACAAAATTATTTCTCCCCCTTCCCTAGAATTTCTACTTAAATGAAAGACAGAGATCCCTGCTGTAAAATCACAGTATTTCACATGGTCAGAATGCAGTCCTTCATTTCTTCACAAACCCCCTGTTTTAGTGGAGTGCTTTCCTTCCAGCAGGATTTCATCTGCACCAATTTAAATTTTCAGACTTCTAGACATAAGGGGAAATAAGCTTCCAGCATGACTCAATTATAGGAAGTTTGTTTTTCTTTGTCTCGTTAGGCTTCCTTCTGCCTGTTCAATATTTGGTTCACTCAGCTTTAATATGAGTATTTTCATTTAAAGAAATAAAATCTCCAAAAATTTAGGATAAGCCCCCTGGTTTATGTAACCCAGTTTAGATGAGACACTCAGTTAAATTTGAGACACATAAAAGACTTTCACTGTGTCTGCACAAAGAGCTGGTTTTATACATAGGGAGTCAAGTTCTGGTTCTGCTGGCACCTGTGTGGTTTTGCACTGATACCAGCACAGATGCAGCAGGCAACAAGATGTTATATTGTTTGGCTGTATGGTTTGCTGTGTGTCTAAATAMGTCTTCATTCACAAACCCCTTTACCTCAGAATAAGAAATTTGTTAATGCAATCTTTATGCGGATGGTCACCTACAAAAAAACAAGGACAGCATTGCACACACTGCCTGCAGTGTGATTTCCATGTTACAAGAGGGAAATCCTCAATCTTTACAGACCAGGACCACAGTGCACTGCCCCTGAGCTAGAGGAGGTGAGGAAAGTACCGGAAACCAAGCTTATTAAAAACCTCTCCTCATTTTTGCATTTTGAACCAGCTCTGCCACTTTTCATAACTGCTTTTCCTCRTAATTCCCTCTTTGTGCACAGAAGGCCTTCCTGCATTGTTTGGCATCACAATATATAAATTGCTGTGGCTGAGATATGCCCAAAAGGAAACTGAGTAAGAGTTCTTACCTTTTCTTYTCTTCTCAAAGAAAACAACTCTATGACATAAAGGGAAGCTAATTCTCCCTGTAACTTAGCTACCTGCTTAAGTCTCATACCATAAGSAAAGTGAAGAAGTTTGATTACTGGCAAGTAATCAAACCTACAGACTGTAGGTCTAACACACTATCTGAAGAGTTTTGAGAGTCAGCATCTGGTTTTCAGCGGTTGATTTTCTACACTTTGTCCAACACAAAATCAGTGAAACCATGTAACCAGTAAGATTTGGTACTGTTTCATTCTAAATTACACACCAGGTGTAGTTCATTGGAAAAACAGGCATTTGGAGCAGGGTAATTTTGAAGTGATGTGCCAAAATAATACYGGGGAGCATTATACAGCTAGTCCTGTCTTTTCCCAGAAGAAATCTGAAGCTAGCTTTCTAATCATAAAACTGTTAAGAAAACATGGCATCTTTCAGTAAGTACAGAAAAGAACATTTTGCAGTAATGGTACCAAAAAATCTTTAGTCTTATTTATACTGGGCCAGGCTGATCTTAAAGTAATTAATATAAATCAGGAGTAGCAACATGGAATTATTCTGGATTTTCACTGGAATAAATGAGATCACAATCTGGCCTAAACTACTAATGGGAAATATAACCCTGACCACATATGAATGCAGTTACACCACAGAGTCCTTCATTACACTTTATGGACACTGACTTCACAGTAAACTGGCTGGCACCCATGTGGAGTGAAATTTGGCCCATTAAACTTTGCCATAAATATATTCCTTACACAGCAAATGTTATTGGACACAAAATAGAGATGGAAAGATTACAAGAAAACCACACCATCCCCTACTCAATGCAAGGYTGTTCCCTGTGCTCCATGTTTCAAAGTCTTTGTTCATTTTGTGTTTTAATGATTCAAGTGAAAGAGCTTCCACCACTGGCCTTGAAAAGCCRTGTTACAATCCAACCAGAACTGTCTCCTGAACTCAAAGGCATAATGTAATAGTTTTATCACTTTATGTTTCAAAAATAAAGCCTGCAATAAGAAAAATGTTTATATTAATAGGAAAGACCAACGTATTAATGTTCAACAGCAATATATTAAGAATACCATCTCCTGACTTCCAGAARTCTCCCAAGAGGTGGCAGTGAGTTGGTTCCAGCTGACAGCCTAAGACTGTCAGTCTCCCTTTTTCATTCAGATGTATTTACTTGCTGATACTTACATTATCAGGCAAGGCATCATCATGGTAACCSAAAATTCTGTCCAGTATTCAAAAACCACTGGAGTATATCATCAGTATGGTGGAGCATATAGAGCATATTGAAATGTCTTTTACCCTCAGCTGGGAAATGAATGGTTTCTGATCATTCTCTAACTGAAAGAGAATAGTAGCCCCCTTGATGAGGCAGGTGAGGTTCAAAGGCAGGCCACAAAACCATCAGACAACCTGAAAAAATACTATACAAGAGCAGGAGAAATGATTGCCTGAAGAACAAAGTGGCATAAACTATCAAAATCAAGCCCCTAAATGGATTTAAAAAGAAATGAAAGGCTAATTAGATGGGCTGCATTAACAATAGACAGTGCTTCCTCCCACTCTGAGCAGTATAAATTTACTGCTGTGACTCAGAAAAGCTCAAAAAAAAAGTAGAAAAAATAAAAATGTCTCATGGACAGGCAAGAGAAAGAATATGCCACTTTCTTTTTTTAAAAGGTGTAACTRGCCCATGTAGAAACCAGAGGACAGACAAGGTGGTACAATGCAGTGCAATTCATGTACACCTGTATCATTTTGTGYTTCTCTTCTAGCAGTTATCAGAACAGAGTCTATCATCCACAACTAAAGTGTGCAGATTCTATCTATCAGTAACTAATTGTAATTCAGATACTGCTTCCTTTGGTATATCCAAAACCTGAAAACCACAGGCTAAACTCTACTCCCATCAGATCTGTATACCTACTAAAGTCATACAGGTCTTGGAATATTTGGCRACAGCTCACATTTTGATACAGATCCATGTTGATTTCACTGTGTAAAAGATATTTCAAAAGCAGCAGAGCCTGGAACAGAACTTGGATATTCTGCTTTACAAGTTCCATCCTCTTTGGCAGTCTGCCAGTCAGTTGTTGACAATCATAGATTTCAAATAGTCTTAAATTAAGGTCCCTTTCAAAGCCAAGGAGATGGTAAGATGTGAGTTTTTAACTTAAAAATTTGGTAAGAGAGCTGATTCAGCTAACATGAGTGAGTAAGAGTCCACSAATGCTGCTAGAAATAGTAACTTATCTTCTTTTGACATATAAGCTCTGATTTTCCTAATACTTAAAGGTTCCGCATTCAATGAGGGGGTCGTTATTTCTGTATTTACATTGTACTGCACAGACACCAGCAAATCAAATATAAGCAAAGACAACTCTGTTTGCAAATCTATAGTTTTGTCCCTACTCTGCAAATTAACACTGCATGTGGATTCATTTCACTATTTTATTGCCTCAAAAATAGGTTGACAAGAGCTAGGTTGAGTTTTCAAAACTTAAAACCCACGCAGACTCTTGTAAACATTTAATATTTTTTCGCAAAGCATCTATTATAAATTATTGTAAACAGTGATTTCCTGAAAGAAATTAATGTAAACTCAAAAAAAAATGGATTTAAGTGAACTATCATTCCCTTCTTCATCCACCCTGTGGGGTCCCTTGGTGACATCTGCCTGCACAGCTCTAATTATGAGAAGTCATGTGCCGGGATAAATGATGGCGTTCTCGGAAGTACTCGTGGCAAATGGGACACGTCAGCTTCTCCTCYCGCCTCCTCTTGCACTGGGATTCACTTGAGGAATATTCTTTCTTGTGATGTGACCGCATGTGGAAGACTAAATCAGATGTCATACGAAAGGACAGGTTGCATTTGGCACACCAATTCTGGGCAGCCACTCCAAAGGATGTGAAGGTGGGGGGAAGAAGAGTCAAGGAAGAGGAAGAGGAGGAGGAGGAGGAGGAGGGGGGGGAGGAAGTGGTGGTGGTGTTTTGTAACTGTCCTGCTTGCTTGAGCCACGGTTCTGAGGTATATGGGAAAACATTGCTCCGAGTGATGCTTGTCTGCAGCATCTGAGCATTACACAAATCACTGACAAAGAACTTGGAATTGAGAAGACTGCTGCAGCACATGATGTCTGCAGTGGCAATGAAGCCAGACAGCTCCCTCAGGCTCTTTGTTGACTCACTCATGGGATGAGAAGAATTTACTGCAGCTCTTTCTGTTACGCACTTACTGGGCTTGCTGAAAGCACTCTTCTGTTCTCCTCGAGCTCTGGTGGGCCAAACAAAGGAGAAAGCACTACCAGAGGAGTTCAGCAACACTTCCTTTGACACTTGCTCTTTATCAAGTGGGGCCATGCCATCCTTCTGCTCCAGCTCCTGCAGTCTCTCATTCCTCAGCTTCTCCTTCATCCTCCTGACCTCAGTGAAAGCACTCTGCTTCTGCTCTAAAGCATCCTTCCTAGCTGACTGCCTCCCTGAACTAAGCTTCCTGAAAGAACCAGCCAATTCATGCTCTCCCCCAACCTCTTCCTTGCCCCCACAGTTACGTTCCTCAGTCAAGTTATTGGTTTTCTCCAACAGCACTGTTTTCCTGCTCCTGTTGCTCTCAGCCTCTTCAGACTTTGCTCTCCTTTCTCCAATAAGACCATGTGCATCATCTTTACAAGCTGCCATTTTGACTTCCAGGTCCCTTGCCAGGCTGTGGAAATTCGTGGTCTGCTCAGCTAGGCTGCCCTTTTCAGTTTTTGGGTTCTGGAAGTTTCTCCATAGCAGAGCACTCTTCTCTGGGACACAGAGGAAGCGGACATGGGACAGATAGGAATGCTCACATTTAAAGACTCGGTCACACTCTTGGCATCTCAACTCTGCAGAAACAGACAACAAGTGATGAGTGTTGCAAAGGTGGAATCATGGGTGAATGCAGATCCTGACCCTGTTATTGACACAAAAAACCAGGAACACCTCATGTCATACAAGGTTACACATGGTAAAACTAATGCCAGTGCAGAATCAGGTCCCTTCCTGCTATGCAAAATGGTTCATTCTTATTTGCTTCTATGCTTCCGTGCTACTGGCAGAAATATTCCATTTAGCCTCTCAAACCTRAATTTTATTACATAAAATGTAATTATATTACATTAAAGTACATAAAATGGCCAGTACACCATGATCTAGATAAAACCATTTAGACTTTATAAYGATTTGAAGTCTAAACCCAGATTTGGGTCTACGTTTCTTAACTAAGTCACTGGCTTTCATTCAGGATGAATGTTAAATACTACGTATCCAAGCAATAATGAGTTTTAGACCAGGATTCAAAGATTTTACATGACTCTCTATTTTTAGGACACTCTGGAAGTTTAATATTGTTCAAAAATCATCTGACCTTAATGCCTGAAGCCCTTACTCATACTCATTTGGCAAGCTGTTATATGCCTTAAGGCACAAATGTCTATGGCACAGAAAATGATGTTCAAATTGAAACAATGCCAGTGATGGGCAGGAGGAATAAGGAACACTCTTTCCTTGTGGTCTTCAGACSCACTGCACCTCTGGTTCATTGGGATGATTGACTGCCCATGAACAGATGGTACAAAATACAGCAATCCACACAAATATGGTACATCTTAAGCCTTGTAAACTATATCCATGTTAYGTTATTTCACCACACAGCAGTTTTACAGTGCAAGTGATGCCAGACAGCACCTGAGGCCTGGGATACATAGGAAACTTCATAAATTGGTTGGGTAGAATTAAAAATTCCTAATCTGGGACTCAGCACAGCTTACATCACTTCACAAACTACAGAAGCTGAACTTTTTATAAGAAAAGGAGGCTGCCGAAATGGATGGAACATTATACCTATGAGTTTAAAGTCTTGAGTCTAGATAYAGTGTTTCTTGTGCAAGAAACACTCTTCCCTGGTAAATCCAAAGGGCCAGCAGTGTGTGTCCACACAGAAACTAACAGAATACACTGAAACCAGCTGGAATGATTTAGTCAGTTCCTGCTATGAATGTGTCTGAATTAATTTAATACTAATTTACAGACAAGGATATTACCATATGAATTTGCTAATGCATATCTTTGCCAATCTATACCTTTATTAACAAATCTATATAAACTTTGTTTAAATCAACTAAAGGGACTGTAGAAAGGGTTTTGTTCCAGTCTAACTAGTTAAAACTTGGAAAAAATGACAGCTTGAACCAGACTTGGTATGGAGCTGACTAACTTGCTTGGTGTCTCTGCAATCTGGATTTTTAGTTTTGTAACAAATTCTAGGTCAACTTCTTTTGAAGCAATGAATTTCCAGCAACATCTCAGAAACTGAAGCTTGCTCTTTTCCTCATTTCCACTGTGTCCAACACTAAATAGGCAGACTGTGCTGCAGGCAATACTGTTAGGTTTGTTATGTATTTTTAAAGATCTGCTCATTTGCAAGATTAAAGCTGAACACTAGCCTATACCTGACTTGTCAGTGAGCTAAAAAAGGCCTATTTCCAACTGATACTTTGGACTTCTAGGATTCTAAGTTATCAAAGTGCATAGATTTCCATTGCATAGCTCAAGAATTTCAGCATGAATCCCTAGTGCAGCATCCTCTGCTAGAAAGCACCAATGAGAATGGCATTAAGAACGGCAAATTGTTTCTTGCTCTGTGCCTCCAGCTCAAACCTCAAAGCAGAAGGTCTTTTCTCTTAGCAGACCAGCGAAGGATTTGCACATGTTTTGTATTATTACAAGACAACCACATACTAAAGAAGATGCAGACTCCCTTCTGCCCTCAGTGACTCCTGCAATCGGCAATTCAGTACTTACCATTCTGGGGCCTCTGAGCTTTTATCTCATTGAAACCCAAGAGGCTGGAAAGCTCCTCATCATACCAGACAAGCAGCTCCTCATTTTTGCTGATTTTCCTGGTGGAGCGATAGTATAACTGACTGTTTTCCAAGTAAGCTTCCAAGTTCTGCTCCTTGCTATGGGCAGCTGCTTGTACAAGTCTCATCCAGGGCAGTCCTGTGGGACTGTGCACAGATGTAACATCCACCTGTGAGACAGGACACAAACAAGGGAAGTCACAGGTCTCGAGGCTCAAAGCAAGATTTGTATCCAATCCAAGAACAAAGCCTGGTTTCTGCCTTGCACTGAGCACATATGACAAAGCTGTGAGCCCAACACACCTGCCAGTGTCACCAAATCCAGAGGCATYTCAGGGAGAAGGCTTCCCCAGTGTGGGGGCTGAGAGCTCTGGGAATGCAGCTGTGTGGGAAGCAGGAGAGGACACCAATGTCCATGTGTGACCTCCCATGGCAAAGCCAGGCCCGCTGTGCTGGTCAGTCCCCAGCCCTGTCCTGTGCACACCATCCCATGGGACTGTGCCAGGCGTGGATCACAGAGGTACAGGAGGTGGGATCCTCTCTAAGAAGGGGTCTCAGTCCTTGGGATATGAAAAGGGGATATGAGTCAGGAGATGTGCCAGTGCTGTGACTTGGGGACTGAGATGTGCAGATCAGTGCAGTATGAAACTGGGAATGAACATACACTCAGGGCAGTTGCATGTGGAGTTTTTCACTGACACAAGAGGATATGGATCAGTGGGTGTAAGAAAAGTCACGGTTATTTTATTCAATACCTCAAGTAAACATCTCCACATATGTTTGACTAGATTACAGAAAATACAGATTTKAATATATACAACTAAGAAGCACTTATATAATCTTTCCTTTTTTTTCAGAAATAAAATTATATTTTACCTTCGCTAGATTAATTTAATTAATTTCAAGGTATCTAAACAGATAAACCTCATCAGATCAATATTTTTTGTTAAATAATTTCTGAGAGTTGCAATGGGTTGATTTGCTTTCAATTTGTGGGCATGCAGATATACCAAACAAATTAAATTTAAAAACATTTCTCAGGTCAGGCACTACAAAGTTAAAAAAATAATATTAAGTCTATTGCTCAAATTAAATTTCTGTTCAGTGTGTATATTACAGCATAGTCCTAAATCACATATAATTTTTACTCCACAGGACTCCTCAGTCCTTTAGTCACAGGTTGACAAGTAAATAATGTAACTACCAAACATTTGGCAGTCTTCCTCACACAGAGTGTGACTCCAATCTTACTTCACTCCACAGAATAGGGAATTATTTATTTCTTTATAGGTTTTTCCTTGGTGTTTACCACAGCAGGTCTGTGCCCTCTGGAGCATTTGAAAGGGAATATTTTCATAGTTTGAAGGTTAAAACACAGGGTGATCAAAGGCAACGTTTATATTCATAAAAACTAATTTTTGAAGCACTAAGTAATTTTTTAGAAAGGAAGAATTTTGCAAATGAAAAATGTCTAATGACAAGTATGATCTAAATTTCACCTCAAGCAATGTATAGCTCTTTGTTTTCCACTAATTGCAGGGCAGCCATTCTTTGCTGTTTGGTACCAGAAATAATATTTTGGCTAATTATTTCTCTGGTTTTAACTGACTATTACCTACCGTGAAGACTTTGATCACATTAGTAGCTTGGATACAAGAATGAAACATTAAGAGACCATTAGGATGAGAGTTACTTAGTGTAAGAGAGAAAATAAATTAGCATGCCCTGAAACTGGTTCTCTCTAAATGCCATGGTAATTAACAGTGATTGAGAAATACAAGTGCCTGACAGCAACCCAGGAACACCCACCCACACACAGTGGCTGTAACTAACAGCTATGACAGAGGCTGTCATATTTTAGTTGCTGTGTTTCAGAAATTCCGAGCAGCCACCTGGTGCTCTAAGCAAAGTCAAAGGGAGCACAGCTCCTCCAGGACTCCAGGGAAAGAGCTGAGTCAGATTCAAGTAGGTGAGGAGGAGTACCAGATGTAAGATAAGATCTGGGTGCTGCCAGCTAGAATCATGAACCAGCTTTAGTTTTTCCATGTGTTTAGAGACACTATAAACCCGGCAAATCCACCCTCTCCTGGAGGTTTCAATCCCCCAGGTGGGCCCTTTGCACACATGTGTGAGGTAAGGCGTTCACAGCCCAGCACCTCAGTCAGAGCTGGGCTGTGGAGGAATGTGGCTCCCTTGGGAGATGCTGGAAGAGAAGAGAGAAAATAAGTCACTTCCTGGAAACCCCCAAGAAGCTGTAAGGGGCAGAGGAATCAGCTGGAAAGAGCTACTTGTGCCAATGGCTGCCAAGGCATCTTCTTTGCCCAAGTGTACAAACTGGGCCAAGGAGATCAAATTAAGGTCTCCAAGAAAATTAGGAAAAAAAGATTATGAAGTTCTCCTTTGGTCTAAAAAAAAAAGCCCAAGATGATGAAACCCTTGTTAGAAATAACATTCCCCAAAGTCTTGCAGGAGTGCTGATGAACAATGATGAACAGAAACCTCAGCTGCAACACATCCACCTTGCCAATTCATTTTCATGTATGTTCTGTTTGTACTTCACCCAGCAGAGCAAAACTCATTTTTTGTTTTGCACTTCAGTGTCATGATGACAACACAGCATCATTATAGAATTTTTAATTAATTACTACACACAGTTAGGAGCCTAATGGTAGTTCCTGATTTCTGGGAGGTTTACTTTTAATTATGAGTAGTTAACAGGATATGGGACTACCAATTGCATCWGAAACAGCTACTTGCACAGAATTTCATGTATTTACTGCCAAAAGACAGAGATCTGAGCCAACTCAGGCATCCAATTTCATTACTGCATAGCAATTACTCAGCTCAAGTGTAGAAAAACACTAAAGCCATCCCTCTAGAGGGCTCTTCCAATGTAGAAAACCTTTGAGGCTCTCTCTACAGTAATTCAAAACTCCCAGGAGAAATACAGAAATATTCCAAAAATAAAGCCTTATTTCAGGGCAGGTCTCTCTCCAAATAGTTTATTGGTCTCCTATATTACTAATAACACTGTCCCAGAAAGCAAACTTGTTCCAGAGACTCAAAACAGTCAGATAAACCCTGAAAACTCTTCTCTCTCCTAATTTGCTTAAAGCAGATGTGTAGAACAGGTTATCTCCCAACAACTGTATCTTCCACATTACACATATGCCTTGGGATTTCTCTCCTCCAGAGCACAGGAATCTTGGGCAAATCTGGATYTCTCCCAGATCCATCCATGCCATAGAATATGGGAAATTGGCTTTCCTCACACTGTAAAACACCTCCCTGTCCAACAGTGACTGAAAGGCACTCCTAGACCCAGAAAGCCAGGGTAAGTGGTCAGCATGATAAACAGTGGCTATGAAACAAAAWAAAAAGTGGGGAACCAGAGCTTGAGAGTTAACAGTCCATTACAATCCTGGGGTTTCTGCCTTCCCTACAGTGATTGAAAAGTGTAGCTGTAACACACACATACAGATCTAAGGTGACTTAAGGAAGTCCATGTACTAATAGCAGCTAAGTTGTGGCTGCTCAAAGTGTGTGTGGGCTAATTGCCTGGCTGCCATTGTGGTTTCACTTTTAAGGATAACTGAACACACTGGGGTAGCAGTTGCCTAGATCAGTAAATAAATGCTGGGAATGTACCACCTGCATGAATTAGTGCAATACCACAGTCTTTCCCCTCTGTTCTCACAAGGTTGTCACACCTCCTGATAAACCTCCTTTGTCCTGAAAAACGCTGAACTAGAGATTACTAAACAATTTGTCTTTCTTCCCTCCTATTCCAAGTCAGATCTGAAGCAGGCTATCAATCATCAGCATAGAAGTGGGACTTTTGTACTCGTCCTGCAAAGGACAGAGTTTTCCTTAGGTCTTTCCAGTCTACAGCTCATAAATCAGAAATGCACTCGCCCTTTCTTTGAAGGAGCTGTTACTTGTGCTGAACAAAACAAAAACTTACCCCTTGCAAAGTTACCTTCTAAGGGATGGTGTACCTTTTTTTGATAGGTCTAACATTAAACATTCATGTTTTTCTCATACCTTAAATACATAGTGGATGTTCCGTCTGTCAGAACACTTGAGAGCAATGAAAGCTACAGTGTCCAGCAGGGTGTTCTGGAGCATGCATGGTCCAAAAACAACTTCTTCAGGGATGTCTTGTGTGGTATGAACAGTAGCCAGTATGTCTGGAAAATGGTGATGCAGAAGCTTGTTGTCACTTGTCCAAAGGAATTTAGGCAAAGATGTAAGTTCCATTATAAACCTGTAAAAAACACAAGGAATCACGTTTGGCACAGAGATGAAGTAGAAGGTGGCATCACTACTTGAAATACAAAGATTTCCAGCATCTGTAGGTGAAYTGTAAGAGTATACCAGGACATTGTTGATTACAGAGTTTACAGCTTTGTTAACATCCAGTTCAGAATGAGAAAGATTACTTTGCACTAAACCAAAGTCTTAGGTTTGTAAACAAGTGAATTACTCTTCCTGGAATAGGCAGATAGTCCAAGAGTTCAACCGCTCTCTCTACAGACAGGAGTAAGAAGATTTGGGAAAAATAAGCAAAATTTTCAGTGAGTAGAACTTAGCATATGCTTAAGCATATTCTCAGATATCCTTCTTATTATTAATATTTTGTAGAAGTGTGAAGAAAGGTAGAGAAAGAGAATAGAAACAAAATAAAGCAAGACTTTTTGAAACACAGTTTGAAAAAGCTGTGCTTTTATTGCTTGAGTGCAACATCAGTCTAGTTTCTGGTTAAGCTGGTACAAAACCAGGAATAACCTGAGTCCTGAGTCTATCCAACCAGAATGCACAGAATTTGTGGAAATTTCTGAAAATAATTGTTTTCATCCCACCTAAAAGTATATGTTGTCAGCTGTTGTTGGGAAAATCAAATCAGATTATGACTCTTTGCATAGTGATACTCCTAGCACAATGTAAGTAGAGATTTCTGTCTTTAGAGGATAAATTTTTCCAGCCTTGAATGTAGAAWATATCTGTCACTGCAGGTGCAAGTTCTGCAACATGAGCCACAATGTGAGAACTGAGTATGTAGCGAGGAGAAGACAGACTTGAGTTGTCATTCTAAGCCTCTCTAGGTTTCTAATAAAGATATTGCCATCTCCAGCTCCCAGCTGGAGGTCACGGAAAACCCCTCATTTACGCCATCAAGAGCTGGATCAGGTCCATTAGGCAGAGAAAATTAAAGAGAACAGCAAGAAGCCCTGAAGAGGCCTTAGCCTAATAAACACTGAGATAGAAGGGCTGAAGATCTAGTCTAATCTTTCTCACTCTCTGCCAACAGAATTGATTTGTTRCTCACTGACTCATGACTTAAACTGAAGCAGTGTAAAGTGCTCAGGAGAGTTGCACTGATTTAACTAAATCAGTTTCTAAATCAGTGTCGATAATTCAGTATAATTTATTCCTTGTAGGCAAGGTCTAAGATCCTACCCTAAAAATATTAAAATACATGGTCAGACATTCAGTGTGTAGTAAACATCAGAAGGAGGAAGGCCTAAACCAGACAATCAAGGCAAATAGTGGGATAACATATGCCCTCACATCCCTTGAACTCAATGACATTAAATTTTGCTTGTTTCTAAATTACTTGTTAACTTAATATGTGATCAGACAAAAAATCCCCCAAACCTACATGCATAAGTGCCAAAGTCTCAAAGTGCAACCCTGGCAGCTGTGGGAGCAGAGAATTTGACTCCTGCATGGGAAAGGTCACTTTTGTGAAAAGCTGTGAGAAGGATGTACTGTGATTACACAGCAGATGAGACAGCGACCGTCAGCCTTGCTCCAAAGGCACTGGAAGATCCCTCTTTTCATATCACGTGGCGAATGCACCATCTAGTGTCACATCTCAGCATCACACAGTGGCCYGTGAGCAAGCGAAGCAGGACATGCCCATCTCTGTGCTGTCCGTGCATTGTACAGCTCCAGGTTGTRAGCAACCCGTCAGGCAGGAATCGCTTCTCTCCGGAGTGGGTCACTCTCTCTGCCACCCTCTGCTCAAACAGCAGCTTGGGTGCCTCCTCAGCTACTGGGTTTGATAGGGTCTGGTCAGGGTTATGGCAGGTAGGGAGAGTCATTTAAATCTACAGTGTTGGCTTTTTGTAGTGTTGGCTGAAGATGTGCTGCTGGTACTTGGAGAGTGGGGATACTCTACAACATCATTAGAAGAAAAAGGGTGAATTTTTTTCTACAGTCTTCAAATAGCATGAGAAAGCTCTTCCCGCTGCATCCACAAGATTTCAGCTTCCGTTACTAAGCCAAGCTCATTAGCTGAGGGATAACAGTGAGCAAACATGACTGTACTGCTTTCAAACCTGAGATGCTGCCTCTGCAAAGGGATGTGCTGCATCCCGTGGCTTTTTCAACCTGCCCTCGTTCAGGGGTCTCCGTTCCAAAGTGCAGATTCATCCAGGGCAGTACTGGAACAAGTCCTGCCTCCTGCACAGTGGTATGGGGTTCTCTGGTAGCTGCTGCCCTTACCACAGAAAACTGAAATACTGCCAGAGGGCACCTGCTGGATTCTCAGAGAGGGTCAGCAGGAGTGTGACTACACTGCCAGTGCAGAAGGTGGCTGTGTAATAGTCAATGCCTACCTCATACCTTGAAACCACCACCAGAGATCTCAGAGCTGCTGAAATACAGCAGCAGCACCCACAACACTCAAAACAGACAGCAGAAATTAGGTAGGGAAAAAAAATGTAAATAGGCCAGAATATAAATCTGAAAAATCTGAAATATCTCTCAATTTGGATGTAATTTGAAGAGCTCTACATGTTTTTTATCTGGTTATATTCTAAAGMCAAAATTTCAGCCACAGTCAAGATGTTTAGAGTTTTTTTTAATAAAACCTCCCTTAAGTTTTCAGTAACTTCAGATTTGAGCCTGAATGAGAATTCTATACCAAACCATGAACCCAGTACTTGAGCTCTTGTTTAATTATAAAATTTGGTTTCAATGCAAATCTCACACTTTTGCCAACAGTCTTCTTGCCAACAGTCAAAGAAAATTCATTAAGAATTTGGAAATGGACTCATAATGAGAAATGGAGAAGGTATSCTAGAATTCCTGCCATTTTAATTTGACAGGTTGAAGTATGTGAATCACTCATATTCTTCCCAGTGAGTGAAGAAGAGAGAAAATTCTCATAACAGAGAATTACTGTTCCCCATGACTTCACCCAACTGATTATTCTTGTCTTAATGCTATTGATCTCCACATTTTGGCTGCCTCCTTTAAYGAGCAGGAAATCTGCTGTGCCTTCATTTCTTACAAATTCACTACCTGTTGTACATATGACTTTGTTCACTCTTCTCCTACTATGTAGCAAAGCTTACAGAACTCTACCACAGGCTTCATTGTGAAGGTCAGATCTTCAGCTCTACATCCTGCAGGCAATGATATGCTTGTCTCAAACTGCCAGAGCTGGGAGTGCCATTGCTTCCCAGGATCCCCCCATACAACATGATCTTGCTGCTCCCACTCAGGTTCTGCATGAGCAGTTCCTATCCCTCTGGAATCACCCACACACGTCYCTGAGAGGCTGAAATAAAATGAATATTTATAGTGCTTTAGTAGCACATTAGACTCAGATCACCTGTTATGGGTACTCTCCATATTCTATCTGTCACAGATGTGAATTCTTCATATGGATGAGTTTAGGGACTTGCTGCTTAATGGACTCTTCATCCCCTAGACAGTATCTGATACACATATACCATGTCCCTGAGTGATGGATTTTGCATCTTGATTTCTGAGAAGTGTGACAGATCTGTCAAAGAACAAGGACCTATGGGCAGGCAACTCCCTATGGATTATGCAATTCTGAATGTTCCATCAAAAAGCATATTAAATAGATGATGCTCATAGCAAATGCTCCCAGCCTGCTTGCCTCCAGAGCAGCACACAAATTGCTAGTCAACTTTTGGTTTCCTGAGTGTTCTTCCAAGCTGGAACTCCAAAGATAGCCTTCTCCTAGTCTCTCCCCATTTCCCAGCACTTGTCTAGCATCCCATTAACTAATTAGGGTTACAACTTCTACCTTCCTGAAATATGTTTACACAGCTCCTGTACCTCATGAGAAAAACATGTTACCAGAGAAGAAAAGAAAGAAATTTTCAGATCCCTGGTTTTCTACTGCATGGCCTTCAGATGTCACTGCAAGCTCTCCTAAGAAATGTCTGGAAATTCCCAAATGTAGAAGCACTGAGTTGAGCAAGCACTCCCCTGAATTCTATTTTCAGAGGACTTGACCCAATCCTCCTTGCCACAGTGACCACACTGAACTGTGGCATCATTTGGTGCTTCTTAATGGCCCTAAAGGCACTGGTAGCCCTGCTCAGTATTATGATCAACTATGCAAGTGGGAAGGAAACAAATTAATCACATTTGCAAGAGGGGAACCGTTTCAGCCAGAACTTATTTAGCTAGTTCTGCTCTTCACAATCGAAAACACAAGCAGGTAATAAAAACCGTTTCTTTAAATGTAATTTGATTTTCAAAATTGTCAATAYCTACTTCTATTTCACCTTTACTTCCATTTTAACTGTAGATTAATTTGCATATAGTTCTGTCACTTTCAAAGCAATTATCCTAGCTGGAAAAAAAATAGCAAATATTAAAAATAATTGAAAGTATTTGATCCTGGAAAGCATCACCCCACAGTCTTCCCAACCACTTCTGTATTTACTCCAGACTTCCTCCAGAGCAGGGSTTAATGTAAATAATATAGCTCTGCATTTCCCACATCAACAAAAGTGAAAGCAAAAAAGAAACAGAAATATTAAATACTGGAGCCATCATTTCCTTCACCTTTTAACTTACTCCTTTCTGCTCCAAAGTGTGATGGCATTTTCCCTGAAGCACGTAACCTGTGACAGTGCAAAAACTGCCAAAACTGCCTTTGATTTCAATAGCAGGTCTGTTGGCATGAGGAATCCATGATCAGACGTGCAGTGTCATGCACAATAAACTACAGATGATAAAGGAATTGAGCTGATGCAGACAGAGTGGTTCTGTCTGCAGCATTTATTATTTTCTGTTGCTATAAGAAACTGGGGATTCTTTACACATGAAGGAAATTTCAAGGGAATATGAAATAGAAAAGTGAGAAAATCTATTCTTGGGTTTTATACAATTGCTTTTCTTCTATACCAGGTTTTCTTCTCCATTTATTTAAGTTGTGAACTGCAAAGCAGAAAAATCAAAAAAACTGAAGGAAACTGGCAGGGAATCAAATAAAAGAATGGAGAATTCTTGCTTTAAAAAATAATCCCGGAACCCATGAAACAAATCCTGAAACCAAACCCTGTTTCCTAAATTCAATCACAAGCTGAGAAGTCCTTTAAAAGCATGAAAAGTCTAAACAAGTAATTTMTTTTAGCTCACTGCTATTGCAAGACAAACTTTATATGCTTCAGCTTGGGTGTAAGTCAGGTCTTTCTGAGCACAAAATTATTTCTTTGCACCTTCACTGCTGAAAATCCCACACACATGAAGAAAATTGTACAAAACCACTTGGAGATACAGCTAYGTGTTGCCATTGCCAGCCTTTCTGGGATGAAGAAAGCCATCTGGGGGTTTGGTTTGCCACCCCTCAGACAGATACTACGCCCCTAGGAGATCGTGGATTACCTTGGAAAGAATTTCTCTGGATTTTAAGAAAAACTACCCATATGTCACTCATTTCTGAGCCTTGGGTTTAGCAACCTGTCCATCTTTGAGATGGACATACGACAATACACTCCGAATTTCTGAGCTTTGATTATGCTCTTTCCTCTTTCTGTTTTTACTGGTCACAAATTTGGATCCCAGTGGTGATCCTGCAGGGAAGCAAGAAGATGGCTGACCCAGAGGTCCCTTTCCTTCCAGTGAGCCACRTCACATTCTGCATTAAGAACAGCCCAATTAGCACTGATGAGGTAAATGAGAGAACAATAATTAAACCTGTGGAGACTGGAATTTTTACCTTTTTTTTGCAGTCCAGGGCTACAGCTGGGGCATATTTTGAGTACCTCTCTTCTCAGTTCCTCACAGCTCTTGATGTACTGCTCATCTAACATATCCCCTGTTCTCCTGGCATGATTCAGTCACACTTSCCTGATGTGCTTACCTGAGCTAGGCATCTGTGAAGAAGTAGAAGGAAATATAACTATGCATCAAGGAGAAATTTGTTGACTGCAGAGATGAASAGAATCTGAAGGAGTGGAATACAATCAGGACTGAACTAGCCTGATGCATGGAAATTGTCTTCCCTTGGCATTCCAGGCTTCCCCAGCTTTCTTTCTACACACTTCTCTGTACAGCAGCTGCAAACTCTAACCTGACAAGCACCTAAAAATAATGAGTAGAAATAGGGAAGCTCACTGCCTAGATTGTTCTGGAATGATGAGAAGGCAGCTCAGGGTGTGGAGTTTGGTGTCTAGTTTGAGCTTTTAGAAACTGGGCCCTTATGGAGGTCTTATTGTGATTAGAGTCCTTCAAGTTTATGGGGTGCTCATGACTTTGTTCTTGTATCATCCCAATATCTTCAGGGAGCAGTTCTCCAGTTCTTACTATTTTAAGGCTGTGTGGTCTTCAAATTGTCTTCCACCATCTGAAATCCCCAGTACATGCAACATAAGCTGACAGCTTTTGATGGACTATCATTATATCTTGGCTGGATACCCAGCCTAGTGAATCATGAAACTGCCAAATCTTTTTATTATGAACAATCTCTCAAACTTCTGTGGGAATAATGAAGAAGAAAGAGCTAAAATCCCTGACTGGAAATTAACAAATACCTCAAGCTCCATATTTGCTTTCAACAAGTCTTGTGACACACAGGAACCATTTAGAAGTGGAAACTAAAAGAAAAACTTACAGGTTTCTTCTTATTTTCTCTGAGAATAGGGAAGTTGAAGTGGCCTCTCTCCTGATGCATGGTAGCTGCCACACAGACCTCCCTCTCCAAAGCAGATGAAGACACATCATGTCTCCAAGACCACCACAAGGATGCAATTTCCAGTCTTTACCTGATGTCCAGGAACAAAATGCCTGGGATTGAGCATCAGATTTGGTTTGATGAGAAAATAACTGAGATTTGAACAAGTCCCAGCAGATGCACATACTCTCACTCCACTGGCTCTCAAATGGCAGCCCAGCACCAAACTTCCCTATGGTTTTTCGTATTTCCACACTGAACCCCTATTTCTACTTCCACTCTCTTCCATGGCCAGAAATGTGATAGGTAGGAAAGGAATGGGCTATCCCACACAGCTGGAAAGCCTGGTTAATACTCCCTTGTTGGGAYGTGTGATGCAACAGTCTCTGCACAGTTCCACACGAAGCCTCCTTGGATTTAGCTGGAGGTTTTGAATCCGGCAGAACATAAACAACAGGGCTACTGAGGTATCTGTTCCATCTCTTCCAGTGCTCAACCACAAGAACTGCAGTGCAGGCACTGGGAGAACTCTTCATACTTCAAACTGGACAATGAGCAACAGTAATAACATGCTGCATCCATTGGAAAGGATGAAGTACATTTATTTTCTGCAATCCTGGTGGTTCAAACAAACTGGGTCTAGGAATTTGGCCTCATGATACATAAAATGTCAATATTCCTTTCCAGTTGGGTTGGTCCCAAGGACAGAATGAATGCTTCTGTCTGGCACTGTGTCTGATCTAACGGACCCTGTTGGATAGTACTGGGCTGTACAAGTCACTCATAAATCAGACAATCCACCTGTGCATAAAGAGGAGATGACTACAGCTTCATAGTCTACTGGCTTTCAAAGACTTTATTTTTGTGTGAAGGGCTGACTCTTCACTGGCTTACAGCTGTTCTATTCCCTGAAGCAGTGTATTTATCCACCACTTCACTCTTGTGGCTTCAAGGCCTAAGGCCTAAAAAACAGGGTTTCTGTAGGATAAAGGAAAAAACTGGGTTTCTGTAGGATAAAGGGAGCTTATTTTAATTTTTCAGCCAGGACTGAGGAATATCAAACTGTGTTATGAATACGTAATTTCAACTGCTTATACAGCTGTACATGCCCTACCCTGTATGGATACATTTCAGTTCAGAGCTCACAGTATCTCATATCCAGGCCTGAATTGTGCTGGTGGTCACCTCAGAGACTTGGTCTGGTTTTGCACCTGCTGCTCTGTCATTGTTCGCCATTCAGCAATTGACATAACGCTCCAAAACATCACAGGAAGTTTGAATTTTACAGGGGCATCCAAAAAGAACAGAAAGCAAATGYTATTCCATGAGAGGGGGAACAAAGAAGGCAACCATTCATCTGTCACACAGTCTAGGAAAGTTACTTGTCACACAGATGTGTGTGCCTGCTTTCAGCAAAATCCTTGATTCACATGAACAGCAGCCCTGACCACAGTAATCTGTGCTAACACATTTGTTCTGACATAGATCTGTGCATTGGCTCCTTCACCCAGGCATCCATGCAGACAAAACCACCATTCCCGGTATGCAGCCACAGAAAATGGAGAAACAACAGCCAAACAAACAACATGATCCAAACACAAACAGCATGAATCAAACACAAACAGGCTGAACCAAACACAAACAGAATGAACCAAAATGTGTAACTTGTGAAAACAGTCATAAATATTTGTCTTCCTTCTTCATACAATTCACATTGATGTCTCATTTTCACAAATTCTTTAAAGTTACTTTATCTGGCTCAATTTAAAGATATACTAAGATATGATCTTATTTAAGAGTCCTGCTATTGATTTTGGCAGCTTTAAAAAAAAAGGAATATCTGTTCAAATGTTTCTTTGTGACAGAAAAGCATACACATGTGGTGTGTAAGCATATGCATAAGGATGGAAACATATATACACACATACATGTGTTCACAGCTGAACCATAGAGCCATACATACACCTATTTAAGCCATACATACACCTGATTATTTTTTGTGATTTTTCATGTTCATAATTTGTATTTTATAAGAAATATTTTTAAACAAAGATCAGTTACTTCTACATGGCTGGTGCTGAAGATTTCTTGAACAGTACTAAGTGGCATTAACTTACATTAATCTTACTTACATTTCTGCCGAACTTACTACATGATGTCAACTCCAATAAGAGCAAGTGACAGAGCTGAAGGACACTATGCAAGGTGAAATTGTGGGAGGCAACATAAATAAGTTATTTTTCACTACAATGAAACCTTTTCATTAAAAGTGATTTYTGTAAATTAAAACAGGTCTTACCTAAAATAGTTTGTTTTCCAACAAAATATTTTGTTCTTTGACCTGGTGTTTATCAATAGCAATTACAGGTAACATAGGACTGTGTTGCAGGAAAATTACATTAATAGAATCACAGCATTATATACATGGAAATATCCATCTGTAAATACTACAATKTAGCCAACTAATTTATTTTGAAAATTCTTTGGTACACACTGTAATTCTTACACATAATTTATTTTTGTACTTTCTCATCTGGTTATATTACATTCAGCTAACAGGATCTAAATATTTTGACTTTACATTAGTATTTCTATGGCTACAAAACTATTTTCTCCATAAAATGATATCTCTGTAGAGTTCCATAAGGCAGCTTTACTTTGATTTAAAATACTGGAAAATTGTTAAATACAAAAAAAAAAAATAATTACATTCTCAAATAAATGCTTATGCTTTGGTGTAGTTTTATACATTAAAAAACATAAATTTAATCACTCGACTGCCAAAATAAATTCCTCTATTCCTCTCTCTAGTACCAGTTATACTTAACACATGGTAACAAAAGCTGTCAAGTGCTACATTTATAAAAGCCAAAAATAAGGGAAAACTCCTGAGACATAATTGATTATTAAATTCTGAATTTCATGCATAACTGCAACTGCTTTTTATTTGAAAGCAACTATACTAAAAACACAAAACTATTAAAAATCTGATCTTCCATCAAGTTTCTATTGACATTTCTTTCAACTAGTAGCTGTCAGTTCACAGAAAAAGAAGTCATTAAAAGGCTTCAAACATTTTCAGCGGACTGAATTCCTACAGAAAGCTTTTAATGTAAAGATTTGCAAATTTAAAGATCAATGTGACATTTTAAAGTGACAGCAATAGCAGCTCCTAACTTAAGTAAGAAATTTCTATTACACGGATATCCATGGATATAAGGAATACACACACACATAGAATAACAATGATATTCCAAACAAAGTTCATCAATTTCATAAAAGCAATTAGACCCTAGGTAAGTACCTAGAACAGCCACGATGCTCTGATCACCTGTCCAAGTTGGAAGGATGAGGAGCGCTGTAACCAATAAAAAGAGCAACTGAGGCTCGAGAGTTCTCGGCGAGAGAAGAGACCCGGGAGGGAGGAAAAGCGCGACTGCCGGCGGGGCTGCCGAGGGGGACCCGCCTCCCCGTCCGCCTAGGCACGGCCCCGGCAGCCCCGGGCGGGCACGGCCCCGGCAGCCCCGGGCGGGCACGGCCCCGGCAGCCCCAGTGGGCACGGCCCCGGCGGGCCCCGTCGCTCGGGGCACTCTGCCCGGGCCCCTCGCAGCCGCACCGGAGCTGCGGCGGCACAGCCAGGGCTAGGCACCAAATCAGCAAAGGCCACCTCCGTGCCCTCACCTGCTCCTCGRCCCCTCCCGGCCCCGGGGCAGCCCGGCCCTGGCCCTGGCCCCGGGCAGGTCCCGTCCGTGCGGCAGCGCCGGGGCGGCTCAGGGACCCCCGCGCGGGCACCGGCCCGGCCCGGGCTGGCCCCGGCAGCTCCGCGGCTCCGGGAGCGCAGCCCGGCCGGGCGGGACGGACGGTGCTGCTCCGCTTCGCCACGCTCTGCAGGGGCAGCGGCCGCGCCGAGACCCCCGCCCGGCCCCGCTCACCTGGGGGTCCCGCTGCAGGGGACGGGGGATCTGCGGCGCCGGGGGTCCCGCCGCGCCCCGTCCCTCTCCCAGGATCCCGCTGCGGCCAAGTGCCCGCGGAGCCCTCACCTCAGCTCACCTCAGCTCACCCCACCGCAGGGGCCGCCCGGCCCCCCAGAGCCGCGCCGCAGCCCCCCGCCGCCGCACCGCCCCAGCACGCCGGCACCCTCCTCCCGCCTCGGCTCCCCGCCCAGAGCAGACCGCGGGAAACGCCTACCGCAGCTCCTGCCCCCGACCCCCGCCGCCAGCCAGGCGGCCCCCGCCCCCGGGAGCCGCTGCCACCCCGCCCGCGGGGACCCGCAGCCCTGGCCGAGCCGAAGGCATCCCGCGGACAGCAGCGCGGGGGAGCCACGAGGTGGACGGGATTCCCTCTTGTAACGGTACCATGAACCCAGGAGTTTCTTTGAAAGTTGGAGGGGGGGGGAACCACACGCACGCCGAAATAAACCAAACAAAATAATCTCCAAAGCCGCCTTCCCACTTGTCCTTTAGATCATCTGAGAACGCTTTTGAATAGAAGGCTATTCTAGGAGCTGCAGGTATTGACAAGAGCCACTTAAAATGAAAACAACTGCTTCGTAGAAAATACTCGCGGGATAAAAATTAGGACTTTGAGGTATGAAACGATTTGTGGCACAGCTGGTATGTAAAATAAAACCATCAAACTTCTTGTCATAATCAAATATACCCTAAATCTGGACTAGCGACATTGCTTTTGAAAGATGTCGTTCCATATAAATGCCTTTAACGCCTGGTAGAAAATTTTTATGAACATGTTGACAAATGAAATAACCCGGGTTATTTGATTAGTGTCCATGTAATCTGAATATGGGCTTGTATCAGGAAAAGAAACGTCAACCCTTTAATGCTTTTGAAAGGATGGATTTTCGCTGCAATTGAAGAGTAATCTTATACCAATAATGAGGGCGAACCACTCTCGCTGTGTTCTGTGATACAGGGATTATAGAGGATGAACTCAAGAGTTCCCGTTGTCTTTTAAAATTTGGCTCGGGCCGCAGRAACAGCATTGTTGAGGGTAGCAGGGGTTTGGTAGCTGCCCAGCTGCTGTGGAAGCTTTGCATCCTACCGCCTGCCCAGGAACCGGTGTGGTGGTGGCATCTCCTAATACTGCTTGGGAAACATCACCCGATTTGAGATGCAGGTGTCAGGAAACTGAGATGGACAATTACCTCTGCACTTCATATCGCAAGAGTTTATAATTTTTGCAGCCTTTATGCATATAGCGACAGAAGGTGTAAGAAGGGACCATTAGATGTGGTCACCTGCCTTACGGGAGCTTGAAGCACTGTGAGACGGTGCGCTGAGGTAACCTGTGCCGCAAGGAGGATGAGATCCGCACCTTAGGGTCAGCTCTCTTGGTGCTTGGTGTGATTTTCCTTCGAGCAAGACCAGATCAAATGGTCACCGGCCCGGCCCGCCCTGCCTGGATCCACACAAACCTCGCTCGAGCTTGGCGCCGGACAGGCCTGCCCGGGGTGTGACAGGCACAGGAGGGGCTCAGGCCGATCGGAAAACCTGTCTTGTTTGAAACAGAAGGCTCTGGCTCTGCAGGGCGGCCCGCAAGCTCCCGCCGYGCCCAGCCCTCCCGGCAGGGGATGAAGGAGCAGGGAAGGGGCGCTAGCGGAGAAGCAGCCGCATATTCCCCAGGGTGCTTCTGCCCAGCACYGACCGAGACAGAACTCAGCCGTGTCCTTGCTTTTACATACCCCCACCTAGCCTTAAAACGTGCCTCCTCGCCGGGCCCTTTGAAGAGGAGGCAGATGAGCAGGCCATCCCTCTTTGCAGAATCACAGGATATGTCAGAGCCTAGAGAAGGGCAGTACACATTATCGAAAAATAGTGATTTTTCTTTTCTCGGCAGTGCCTTACTTTGCTTTGGAGACTCCCTTGAAACCTTATGTCTTATCGTGAAGTCTTACGATACTACCTGATATTCTTGAAGCACCGAGGGAATCTGACGCTATGAGCATTTTTCTTTCGTTTTGAAAGGCTGCGGGGTGTGCAGGGAAGGACGGCTGCCGCGGGCAGGGGGTGCCGAGGACCACGCGGGCTGCGGACACTAGTGGGCACCGGCGAGGCCGAAGCCCGGCGGCGCGGRGGGAAGCGAGGGATTCCTGCTGCTCAGCAGCCGTTTGCTCATTTTTTGTGAATGTCGCCAGGGAGGATGTGGGTTTTTTCTATTTCTCCATKATCTAAGTAATCGCTGGGTCTCAACTGGCCAGTGCTCAAAAAACCTTTCAAGTGGTGAACTCAAGCAGTGCATTCAGCTTTTGTGCATAGTTAAACCAGGCAAAGCGGCTGAAAGCCGGTGGACCCTCTAATCTTTCCTTGATAAGTCCCTGACCGCCGCCGCGGTTGGCTGTGTCTGAACTCRGTCCAGCACAGAGAGACGCAACTGAAATCGAGTTTCTTCCCTTCCCTGAAGTGCAAGCTGTATTTCAGACTCGCGGGCCGCAACCCTCACCGCACAAAGCACGCCAAGGCTGGAGGAGGGGCGCAGGCTCCCACGGGCAAGGGGCTTTGCGCCGAGGGGCAGGCGCGTCGGGCGCACAGGGAAAGGGCCCGCGGCTGCGTGGGGCATCGCACCGCTCCCCGGAGAGCCGCACACTCGGGGCGGAGCGGGCAGGGCTGCCGTGTGCGTGGGGAAACAACGCGCACGTCCCACGCCCGCAGCCCCGCCCGGGTGGGCCGTGCCCCCCGCGGATACCACCTTTGTCGGGGACAGGAGGTGTCACTTTCTGCTGCTGGCGCGTAGAAGCGGCTGCCGGCTGGAGCGTGATGGCGCGGCTTCCCGGGTGAACGGGCCCCGGCGACGCGCGAGCTGTTCGGGGGCTGCGCTCGGTGGGACAGCGCGCCAGCATCCCACAGGGGATGGAGTCCCTCCTCCTTGGCTCGCGATGGGAGCCTCGCCCCGAAAGAGAAATGTCTAGCCCCAACTCTGTCATGCAAAGTGACTCTGCTCGCATCCCTCCCCGTGGCTCTTTTCATTAATTAGGGGCTGCAAAGAATGTGGGGGAGGGGGAAGCGGCTGGGAGCCACTAATTATTCAAACTTTGGAGACAGCATCCAGATGAGCTGGGCAATCTCTTTAGGGCAGCGCTTTGTAACCTGTGTGTGTCAGGCGGGGAGTGATTATGCTACTGTGCAAAGCCTCCATTAAGAGATTTCATTTCATCGTTACTCATCGCCTGCAGGATGTGTTCAGACTCCAGTGTGAGTAAACCGAGATTTCCACGAAGAGAAACAATTTGCTGTGGCACGAGAGGGCCGTGAAAACCTGCCCCTACCCCCGCCCCCAAGCAATAATCTTTTTAATTGTACTCAGCTGCAAACAGATTTCTCTTAAGTGCCCTGTCGCATTGTGCCCTCCACCTCCGCTTTGTCACGGGCTTTTGCCACGACGCCCATCTTCTACAGCAACTTCTTTCCGCCTTGTGCTCTGCCACCCCTCAGCTCTGACCTCCTCTGTGCTCCAGCCGCTCCCGAGCCTGCTGGAGAGAGGCTTAGCAGGACGCGCAGCGATGCTCCGGAATGCAGCTGGGCTGTCCCGGCCCCCGGCCGGTTTCCGTGCCCGCCGGCGGCGGAGTGCCCGGCCCGCTGCCCGCTGTCCTGCCCCGAGGGCCGTCCGAGAGACGGAGGCAGGAACGCCCGCCCTGTGCCCCGGCGGCGGCGGGCAGTGGTCCCTAAGCTCGGTCTCTCGCTAGCTGCAGCCTTTGCCATATCGGTATCCCGGAACAGGAAAGTCCCAGTTCGTCTTGCCCCACTAAGATCCTGTCTCCCTCCTCCCGCTCCCCTCCCTCTGCCCCTTCCTGCCTTTAGTCCGTGCGAGAGGAGCCTCTTCTCTCCTCGCGGGACGGGGCTGGAGCGCTGGGGGCAGCCGGGCAGGGAAGGGGGACTGGGCTCTGGGGACCATCCGCCTGGGCTCAGCCCCCTGCCCGGAGCCAGCGGTGCGGCGCCCGCGGCAGGGCTGCCTGGAGCTCTCAGGGTCGAGCTGAGATCCTGAAGTTAGTGATTTCTCTTTTTTTGTTGTTTTATTTTGCTTTTTTTTTCTCTGCTCTCCGTGCTTCCGAAGCGCCTGTAAGATTTGCAGAGAGAGAGAAAGAGGCTGGGGGAGGAGGAATTAAGGAAAGGGAAAAGATGGCGAGTTGCTGGAGCAGTGTGGAGAAAGCGGCATTTTTGTGCTGCCTTTTGCTGGCAATGGGGAGCCTCATCTGCTGCGCCCGGCCGGAGGAGATGGAAGAGCAAGAAGAGCAGCGCTCTTGTCACGGTGCCTTTGATCTCTACTTCGTCCTGGATAAGTAAGTGACAGTCGCATTTAAAAACGTTTATTCACCCTTCAGTGACTCCTTGCAGCAGCGGGGATCTTGTTTCTTTCCCCCGTCTTCCCGGACGACTTCTGCTGATGCCAAATATGACGTGTGGGTCTCGTTCCTACTTTTGCTTCCCAAAACTTGCACATTTCCCAAGTGGAGCATTTAGGGGCGCCGTGTCCTTTATGCTGAGTTAGTTGTGCATGCAAACCTGGGAAATTGGCTTGCTTTCAGGCTGTAGCATGTGGGGTGTGGGCTGTGAGTGTTGGATTTGAGGGGGTGTTGGTCAGTGCCCACATCGTTCCTGGAGTTTTGTGTCATGACTTGTGCTCTGTGCAGGGATGTCACTTGTGGGACTTAGCAGTGCTAGGACCATGCAGACCTACCTAAAGTTCAGACCAGACTGCTTGTCTGTGTTTTTACAAGTTCACTTATAAGAACAAGGTTTTATAAAACTTATTTTTGCTCAGCTTCTTCAGAGTTGTCTAAACTTGTGTTTGAGTTACATCTATTAAAACAGGACTTCTGTTTAATACTATGTCAGCTGAATTCAGGTGGGGGGGGTATGATTAAGCTCACATGTGTAGGCGTGTTTTAGCAAGCACTAACAGAGCAAGTGGTAAACTGGTGCACCCGCAGGTGTTTTTGAGAAGGTACAAATTTCTCTTTCTTCTGGTGTACTACTCTGGCTTGACAGAGGATTAAAGCCAAGGGATTAACTCAAGGAGTAAATTGTTAGTGTCCCACAGTGTGATGACTGTGTTATCTAATACATCCTGGGTTACCTATGTGACAGGGTATTATGAAAGATGGAAGACCTTGTGATTCTTGCCCTCCAGCCGGGTATAAAGTCTGCATTGTTCTATTTCCCAGCTGGGAGAATGGATCAATCCATAAGGCCTTTGGTACAGCCTGCAAGAGGCAAAAAGTCACTGTCACTCATCATGTATATTTCTGTACTCAAGGAGGGAAAAATATCATTGAATAGTGATTCTGGTTTTAGAGCAAAAGAAGCTGAAGATCAAAGGCATTCTGCCGTTCTAAAAGATACACTAATACACCATGTGATCATTGTTTTGTTTTTCTTTTGCCTAGAACTTGTTCCTGGAGTAACCTCTGTGTCTAGAAAGGGCTCTGTGGGGGGCTAGTGTTAGTTCTCAAATTCATTCCTGCCAGGCTTCCTAGAAGTGACTGGCTCTGTTTTTATGCCCAGTTCCCACACTGAATTCCCTGTAAAAATGAATGTTGGTGATAGCAGTATGGCTCCTCTGTCATCTATAGTACAATTCCTTTGTTACAATGCCATTGAATCCCCCTAGCAATCTCCACTGTGCCCCATGCTACTTTTCATCTATATTTCAGAATATATATGTATATATTAACCAGTATTTCAGAAAGCCCTTTTTTGGCTGTGCTGTTACCATTCATATTGCATTCAAGAAGATAAAAGCAAAGAAGAGAGCAATTTGCTCAGAGATACTGATCTTCAAACAGTAGGAAGTTGATCATCTAAGCAAGTTCCTCTCTAGTACTCTGGACCTGAAATAATTTATTCTCTTTTTGCAAGCCACAGGTCTTTCATTTTGTTTCAGGTGCTGTTTATTCACTGCAGTGGTCCACTGGAAACTGGACCTGATCATGGTTGAAGTAAAATGTCATGCATTTGGGTTCCAGTGGGAAAATTCTCTTTAGCTTCAATTGCAAACTGAGTCTTTTTGAGCTTTGAGAGTTACACCAAATAACTCTCCTTTGGTAAAAAGCTGTGTTAAGAGTTACTTGGGCCCCTGAGTGGTTTTAGAATCTATCCCTGCTCCCACCAAGTCTGTAACAATGGGGTGGCAAAGCTGCTGTTGGTCTCAATGAGATTGCATTACAATCCATATGGGTAATATTAGAGTGCCAGACCTTGGGAGATATAGGTCCTGTGCTGGCTGAGGGTGTATTTATCCCAGCTGTATTCTGTGACATCTGGCACAGCACAAGAGGCTTTATGGAGGCAGGGAGGACTGATTTAGTGGATACAGCCTGGGTCTTGGGACAGCTCATAAGGAGGGAACTCCAGGTAGTGTTGAGAATTCATTCATGTCCTCAGACAGGGTATTTCAGGTAGGGAGAATGCAGGAAGCCTGTCAGAAGCATCTGGTAAATCTGTAAATACAGTGAACAATTATTTTTTTTTAGGATTGGATCCATACTGATGTATATCTGTGAAGAGTTCTGTCTGTAATTTCAAGTGGGAGAAACCTCAGAAAAACCCAGCCATACACACAAAGTACACCCCTATAGCTTGGGGATTGCCTCTCTTTGTTGGTGCCCTGCCAGTCTGAAGTTGGATGCATTCAGTCTTAGTTAGCTGTCTAACAGTGGGATTGAAATATTGGTTGTGTGAAAATACCAGGCTTTAATTCTGTGACCCTGTAGTGAGATGAATGACAGCTCCTGTCTCTAAAGTCAGCCTGGCTGAACCAAAATGATTTTAAGTCTGCTTTGCTTTGCTTCCCAATAGAAAGATCTGTAGGAGGAAATCTGGAAGAAGACAACAAACCTTTCTCCTTATGCAGTGTGTGTTACTGCAATGACTTTATTGGGGCATGATTTTTCCTTTCCATTCTGCCAGGCAAAGTTTGTGAGGATTTAATCCTGCAGGCAGCAACCATCAGATGGAAAAGATCATCTTCTGGTGAAGTTATTGGTATAATATATGTGCTGCCAATTAGAAAAAAAGAAGCTTGCAGTTTTCCTCTGCCTGAGTTTGACTGCAGTCCTTCATGTTAACTCCACAGGATAAGCAAGATCAGGACAGTGCCACTAAACCTTAGATGCCCCAAAAAGCTGGCATAATGAAAGGGAAAAGCAGAATCTGTGGGAGGGAGACCAGCCATCATCCTCCTTAGGACTGGCTGGCTGTGCCAGAGCTACATCAGGACCTCCTTGTCTCTGGGGATGCTTAAATGAGGAAATCTCTTGAAGCTGGGAGAGCAGGACATTTGCTGGCTGCAGAGGCGGCTGCCTAGAGTCTGCAATCTTGCTCTGTGTGAGTCTTGTGCTTTAGGAGTTGTGCAGGCCTGAGCTTGTTTGGAGGCATATTGGAAGACTTAAAAATATCATAACGAGGCAGCAAAAATTCTTTTGCATGCAACTAAGTCACTCTGTGCATGAGGTAAGGCAGTGTACATTGCAGTTGGCACACCCACCTTTCCTGTGGCATGCAGTAAGATCAAGTCACTTGTGATAGCAAAGTTCTCAGTTTTACCTTGAAACAAAGTAAACAGCTTTTAAGGCAGACATAATGGGTTGTTGAATAGTTCTCACTTGCTTTGGTTGTTTCATTTACTTAGGTTGTCCCAGTGCACACTTATTTCTGTCCCGTCCCAAACCGTGGAGGACAGGCCCTGGTAGGGGTTTGGTTGCTTGACCATCAAGTCTTGTAGTGACATACTTGTGCTTGAGAATGTAAATAACTCCCTTTCATCCTGCCTTGCTGTTAACATCCAGCTGTTGTTTGTAGTCATATTGAGTTGCACTTGATGAGAAGAAAGGATGACTGACCTCTAGTGTTTCCTAATTATAACAATGCCTGGTAGCATCATTRTGATTGTTTATTAATGCAACAAATAGAAACTCCTTTAAAGTAAGGAGCTACACTTAGCATAAATATCTGCTGCTGGCAATGCTTGACAAGACAAGTTCAGACTGCTGAGCTATCTGTGTTACAATTTTCCAAATATGAAACAACTTCTTGGGTTTTTTTGACTGTGAGATAGACAGAAGTGTTTTCTTATTTTTCCTATTTGGGATGTTTGCTAAAAGTTGTTCGGATTTTGAGGAAAAATGAGCTTTACAGACTTGGGAAAATGTTTCCTTTTTCTACAGCATAGATCACAGCAGCAGTATTGCTAAAGTCTTGGCTGGTTTTCTTGGATTGTAACTGTTATGTTGGGAAGTTTGGCTTAACTACATTTTCTTCAATCCTCATCTTCCCCCTGAATTTCTGTATAGTCCCTCTTTCTCTCCTCGGGCCCACAACAATATTGCCTTTCCCATCAATTTTACTTTGTCTCTTCTGCTCCTAAGAGCATCCATGTCACCAGCAACTTTGGTAGAGACATCAGTAAAATGTGCCCAGTCTCTCACTTGTAATCCATTTTGCAGCTGCCTCTCTTTCAATTTGGTAAGCCTTGCTCCAGAGGTGAATGTCACTGTTAGGGAAGAGCACAACCTCTGATTAGGTGGGAATTTGCTACCCTGTCCARTATCCTTCCTGATTTTGTTCTTTAGGTCTGTGTACCCCTTCTCAGCTTGCCATTGAAAAGGCAGTGGGTGTGGGAAGTGTCAGGAGGGAAACAGGTTGATCCTTCCTCATTTGCCAAAAGCTTTCAGAACAAAAGCATTTCAGGAGCTGCTATTTAAGGTCACCTTCTATAATTTTAAGACAACTAGAGGGAGTTGCTGATCTCCACATGTGTTGGGTTTTTTCACAATATGCTGCATTTAATGCAAATAAATAGCATGTGATAAACACATTATTTGCCCCCCCACCAATGATTTCCTTGCCAATGATTTGAATGGATTTAGCACTCAGAAATTACAAGTACTAGTGAGAACAAATATTTTTTGCTTTAGAGTCTCRTTGCAGCCCTGTGCTTCTTTTCCTGCCTCATGTAGTCCCAGCCTAAGGTCATTAGGATGGAGCTGCACCTGTGGGAACTCCTGCAGCTTCTTTCTCCATGCTCTGAGTCCACTGCCATTCTGGGTGCTGGTTTTGCACAGGGTGTGGGGAGGGGATGAGTGGCTAAACAACATTGTTGTGGTTGGAAAATCAGACTTCTGGCAAAAAATGAACACATGTTCTATTACCTACCTTAAATATATCAGAAAAGTTGGTATTGAGTGACTTTTAAAGCACTGCTGAACTGTTTTATCTAGGTAAGAATATCTACCCACTGCAGTCAGACTTCAGTTCATTGTAAGATGTAGAACCTGATGCAGGTCAGCTGAGAGGAGTTGCTGTCTGAACAAAAGTATCAGCTTTGTTCCTTTGATAGCCTTGATATCTGTGTGTGTATTTAAAAGTGATTATCTGCCTTCCTCCTTTTCTGACTTCCCTTGCTTATAACTAGACCACATCATCTACATGACACCTCTCATAATCTCCAGCTGCCTGTAAGCAATATTTTTTTATTGCTTTCAAAATGTAATCTGCTGGTATTTTGCCTTGCATCTTTCTTTGTTGTGGTTTTATTGCAGCAGTGCTATGATTTGCTTACAACCAGGTATAATTGCTTGGAATGTTCCAAGGCAAATTTTTATTCTATTTCAGACATACCTATGTTATTTGAACCAGGTTTTATTTGTTTGTACTTTGTCTGATATTTTTCTGCCAGCTCTGACTTCTGTCAGGAAAAAAGAAACATTTAGGAAAACCAATTCTCCTTCCTTTAGTCCAAGAAAAAAAATTCTTTATGAAACACAAGGCAGAGCTAACGGGTAATGATTATTTGACGTAAAACATGTACAGTTAACGGGAAGAAAAAGCCGTGGCAGCTTGTCATTTGCAGTCTATTTATGCATGTAACTAAATCTGATTTATTTGGGGCTTGAGCCAAGGAAGTAAACCGTGAGATTCTCACTGACCTAGGATTTTTATTTGTGTGTTCAGTGATTGAGAATTTCATTACTTTTGTCTGTGCTTGCAGGCCAAATTCAATATAAACTGTGAATTTGTATGAGATGTAGTAGAACTGAATCTTCTAGCCCTGTCTATCGTTTGCACCTTTTTAAGTGTTGCATCGTGGCTGGGATTGTGTGCCCTGCTCTGCTCCCTGTGTTGTGCTGAAGAGTACCAGGATGCTCAGAGTGGGTCTTCTTGCCCTGATGCTGCTCAGAGCATCCCTGGAGCTTTTCAGGGAGATCTGAAGTGGTTGAATGCAGTGTGAGTATGGCTTCTGAATTTCACTTTGTGCCCTGTTGTTGGTGAGGGACTTAGCAAGAGCTATAGGATGGCAGGATTTGTGAATGAGATGGATCAAAGGGCACTGTTTGATTTCAGGCATGATTTCATAGAAATCTGTCATATTGCTGCAGACTTTATCCCTAGGACAAAAACTAGCTATGAAATTACTGAGTTTCGTCATGAAATTTTTGGATTCAAGTAGTTTGGGTCCTGTACTGGGATGCTGGCCTAGGATTAAAAGCCATTTTGCAGCCACTTCTCTGCATCTTCCCCTCCCCATTCCAGCCCTTGTCTTGTCCATTATTGTTACAAGCACTCTGAGGCAAGGACTGTCTCAGAATGGCTGTCTCTGCCCATGTTTCTAATTGCCTCTGGAGCAGATGATGGAAACTAGTCCTTCCTTGCCTGGATGAATCACCCAGTCAAGGTCCCTTCCCTGCATGGAGGATGCATTGTTTGGGAGAGGAGGATTCTTGTCGCTTTGAATGCTCTGGTGGCTCAGAAGGGAGCAGAAGGGTGGATGAGCACTCGGGCATGCGTGTCTGAAACCACAACAAACTCAGTGCCCCAGGGTTTGCTTTTATTGCAGAGCCATTATTAGCCATGTGCAAGAATTCTGTTGTACAATGTGGTTGTGACCACAAAGAGCCCTCCAAATAACAACAGTGTCACATTTGTGAGCAATGGACCATGTACAGGGCCACCATGAGCTCAAGGGGGTAGAGACTTACAGGGACCTACAAACTTAGGAGGTCTTGTAGTCCCCTGACAGCACATTCAGACTAAACCCAGCATCAGTAATAATATTTCTTTTACTTGCTCCAGGATGTCTGGAATTGCTGCGTTCAGCTGTAATGGAGGCAAATGGACATGGGGGGTGTGTGTATGGAACAAGACAAGGGGCAGCTCTGTGCTTTCAAGGGGTTTCACTCTGTCACTTTCAGCAGGAATGAAAGGCTCTGGGTGCTCCTGCCTTCTCTGTGTACATATGGTAATAAAAATATTTACTCTCTGGGTAGTGTTGGGGTTTTAACTTTCACTGCAAAGCCAGGTGACTGCTGTATATTGTGCTGGGTGGATCCATATGGGCTCCTGACAGTGAGTTCAGCAGAGGCTGTGGAACACATGTGCTCTAGGACAGACACAACTGGCCCTCCTGCTGTTTGCCTGCTGAAGTGGCTGGGCTGAGAGTGGCGCCCCTTATTGCCAGGGTTGTGCTGCTTCACTTCTCCAGGCTCCAGCTTCCACTGCTGCTGGGAGTCTGTTAGGAAAGAAGACAAAGTTTCCAACCTATCTTGGCTCTTTGTCTTCACAAACAACAGTGAAATACTTCAGATTGGGTAGGCACAATTCTAACATGCTCAGGGTTTTTATGCTGACACAGAGCTCTGCTAAACCAGAAGGAATCACTCCAAAGTTGGCAGGAGTGGAATCAAGCCCTGGAATCACATCACTTCCTTCCACCCCCAGAAATACTCACTGACCTCCTCTTTTCCCCTCCCATCCAGCAGTAGCAATATAAAACAAAGGAAAACAGCAGCAGCAGCTGCTCCTCCGAGCCCGGTCCTGATGTGGCCCGGAGGACATTTTTTCCTGTGTTGTGGTTTGCTGACTTTTCTCTTTGTCTTGTGTGTAATGGGAACAGAGCTCATGGAGCAGGGAGCATGCTCAAGGCAAATGGCTTCTGTGGGGTTTTTTCTTAACTTCACTTGGGTTGAATTCTGGTTCCAATTGCATAGGGATAAACCTGGGGAAATTTCGCTACTTCTCTGGTCCCGCTCCAGGTTTACCCAGTGAAAGCAGCAGCAGAAACAGGTGCTGAGATGCTTTCTGGAACATTCCGGCTTCCCACAGCAGCTGTTTATTGCTGTGTACTTTCCTTCACCAGGAGAAATGTCACCTCTGAGGGCTAAAGCCTCACCATCCTGCTTTCACTCTGAAAGGTGCACAAACAGCTGGTCAGCTATGGGTCACTACTCACAGAGCTCCTGTGCAGTCCCACAGCTTTGCAGAGAGCATTGGGCTGGCTGGGCTTCCTAGCAGGGAAAGTGCAGGGAGGAGGGCCAGGGCCCAGCAGGGTGGTGGCAGCCTTTGGTTGGTGTGAGGGGCTGACAGGTATCTGATGGCTGAAGGCAGGAAATCTCGGAGAGGGAGCCTGCAAGATGCATCTGGCTGCAACACAGGCTTTCTTTTTTTGCAGACAGCCACAGTGCTGTCATGGTGGCATGGTGGACCCACCAGTACCAACCTCCACAACAGCATATGTAAGATTCCCTGTCTGTGTCACTTCCCCATCCATAGCTTGTCCCAGATGCTGATGAGTGTGTGTCACACCCCAGTGCTTTTTGTGCGCTCTGCTGGTCTTTGACAGGCTTCCTTTCTTCTCCTGGGCTGGTCCAGCCACAAAGGGCAACAAGTTGGTTTATGCTGATAATAACAGTGATTCTGCAGTGTGGAAGATAAGGTTCCAAAGGCAGTGAAATGGCTCAGGATAGTGTGGGGCAGTTCTATTTGTCAGTGGTGGATCTCATATTTGACCATATTTGACAGCATTTGACAACTTCATGTATTATATATATATAAATATGTGTATATATATATATATGCACACACACAAAGTGGCAAATAAAAGTCCTTTACAAATAGCTTTACAAACAAGGATGTTTAGAGGGATGCTTGGGTGAAAGGGAGGGGAAATGAGGTCCTTCTCTAAGCCAGGCCACTCCCACTGGTGTTCATGAGGGCTTTGACATGACTGGCACTGATGGCATTTTGGTACCACTTGCAGTGGGAGGTGACACCTGGGCTTGGAGGAGTGTGGAGAAGTGATTAAATGCTGACCACTTAACTGATACTCCCTCTATGGGATTTTGAAACTAACATTTTCTTGTTAGTATTTTTGTCTGGCCTTGCCTTTTCCCTGTTGGTAGATTGGGACACTTCTGACACTTCCCAGCCATAAGCAACATGTGGGTGCAGGATTCCTCTTGGGGGTGAAGGGCACCCACTGCTGTGCTGAAGTAACTCTGCTCTGCAGGGCTGTAGCTCTGAGATGTAGAGCTGGGCACTCTGAGAGCCCACTATGCTTCCAGTGAGGACTAATCTGTGACACAGACCTCCCTAGCTTTTCAGGGATGGGCACCTACTGATTTATTACAGTCAGTTCTCCTCCTGGCTGTACTCTTTCCAAGAAAAAAAAAAAAGTAATCCTGACAGTCCTAAGAAGGTACTGGTACCGACAAATGTTGGTTTGTTGCAGTTTGAAAGAAAATTTGCTGCTACTTTTTTCTGGATTGCATCAGTGCCTTTGCAGCTGGCAGTAGAAATTTGATAGTTCATGTAAAATAGGTCAGTCTTTTCCAAGTAAGAAACTATGGTTATTCTGTGAGGGGAATTGACTTCATTGAAGATTTCAGGAGTTGAATTGAAGTCAGATGGCAAGCTGAGAATGAAATTGAAAGTGTCAGCTTCAGGGCGGGGGAAAGAATTTTAAAGACATTTGGGGGCTGTAGGTGCATCTTGGATAGATTCAAGGAATCTTTGGCTTCATCATGTTTAGATATTTAGCGAGGGATAATGAAAGTCCTGGAGAGCTATAGAGTATTGATGGGGTCAATTTGGTGATAGTGCCAGCACCTTTCATTGGTGCTGTTCGCAAATGATAAACCTGTTGTTGTGTGGCACATACAAACTGGGGACTGCAGAGGATCCAGAGCTGTGATTTGAGAAGTCTCCTGGGTTTTGTTGCCCTCCTTTGCTGCCTGGAAATTTCTTCATTCTTTCTTAACTAGTTTGTTCTGTGAATGAATCACCAGTTCTCCAGAAGAGCAGCATGAAAGCACAGGGTTACACAAGCCAATTTATTCTAGCTTATGTACTTCAGGAGGCTCCCTTGGTCCTTGTTCCTTTATCTGTCCCTTCTCCACTCCACCAGCAGTGCTGCAGGGCAGGCAGTGCCATCCTGCATTGCACACGTGGGCTTCTGTGCCTGACATACAAGGGCCGGAGGAACTGGCATAAGATCACTTGGAAAGCACACAGTAGAACTGAGAATAGTAAAATGTATTTTTTCCTCATGTTTACACAGAAAAATGCCTAAGAGCAGTTGGAGGAATCCTACTGCTTTATAGTAGTTGAATTTCAGAAGTTTTTTTTCAGTTCTGCATCTAAGCCCCTGTGATTTTGTGTGTGTGCCATTGTTTCATTTATCTTTCTTTGTATCTGCCTGAGACACCTGATAGGTAAGTTCTGCAAGCAAGGAAAGCAAATGGGTCATTCTTTCATAAACACCACAGTCCTAGGGAGGACTTTAAAAACCATTGACTTTCATGCTTTGTAGCCTTTTTAATGTCTTGAAAGTGTATGGTAAAATCAACATGGTAGAAATCGATAGTTTACTCTAGGGTTGCTGTGTGCAAGGCTCTGTTTGAGGTCTCAGTCCCATCAGACTGTGGGGGTCCCTGCTTGGACTTGGCAGAAAAAAGCCAGGGAGTGCCAGTAATGTAGTTTTATATAGTGGAAGTGGCAGCATGGATGTGTAAGTCTTCTGCGTGTAACTAAGTTGTTCAAGTTTTCACAAGAAATCCATAATGGAGCCAGGGCTCGACTGCCTGGAACATTACTCCAGCAAATTAGGCAAGAGCATGCTTTCTCTTTTGCAACAGACAGTAATTCATGGAAAAAATTCTCCCATGCATTCTGGGAGAATAGAAGATCAGTCAAAACTTTGTGTGGTGCAAGGGCAGAGCTGTGCTCTAGGAAACCAAATAATCTGATAGCAGATAACTTAATGAAGTAAAATAAATCAATTAAACTAAATGAAAATATTTCTATTTTATGCTATAAAAGGAACAAAAGCAAATGGAAGGATTACTGAGTTTGTTTCAAAATTTTATGGTAAACCATTTCAGACCTCTTACTGCTTGTCTTGGAGTCAGTGGGCTTTGTCGTCATGGTTCTAATTACAGCTTTCAACACAACTCTATGTAATTTGTGTCCCTAACCACCTCTAGAGTGGGCCAGGCTTAAAATTCAAAGTGGAACAAGGAATTTCACTGCAAAGAAAGCTTCATGTAATCACTTATGTTTTGTATGCAGATCTGGAAGTGTCAAAAATCACTGGACTGAGATTTACTCCTTTGTGGAAAGCCTAGCTGAGAAATTCATAAGGTAAAGTATTTTTTAACTGATCTTTAATTTCCTGTACATGATCTGTTTTTTTGTTTAGTGCTTATTAGCACATGAATTTCTGCTGAGGTAACGAGTGTGATGTGGATCTGGCCTGTTCTTCTCTTTCAGCCCAATGCTGCGGATGTCCTTCATTGTTTTCTCTTCACGGGGCACTACGATCATGAAACTGACAGAGAACAGGCAAGTTCCTCCCACTGCACTGCTCCAGAAATGCCCTCTGTCCTCCTCTCACACGGCACGTGGCCCCACACCCAGAGTCTGGGGGGCTGTCTTGGTCCTTGTGTGGCACCAACTGAAATCCTCTCCTCCATTGCCAGCTGGAGGAAGGTTTAGAAGGCCTTGGGGTGTCCCATTTCAATTTCTTATCAGCTTTGCAAGAGGRAGGCAGCACTGGGCTGTCTCTTCTTTAATGTGGTATTTCAGAGACAAATGGCATTTCCAGTTGAGGATCCAGGTACACACTTGCTATCCCCAGCTACCCAAATAAGAACAGCTTTTGTGGAAGAGATTTCAGACCCTGAGCTGGGGAGCAAAGGAGTGTATGAGAGATCCCCAGTGCCCTTGGAAGGGACTCAAAGCCCTGACCTTTACACCAGGTTGTCCCCAGTGCTGAAGCAGGACTTCACCTGGCTGTGGCACCCCTCTCCTAGACTGCCTGCAAACAGCTCCTGTGCCAGAGGTGGTTTGCAAAGCCAAGTGACAGTCTTTGTAKGAGAAAAAGTGGAGAAAGATTCTGGTTTACAGATTCATAACCAAATTTTTTTCTTTAAAAAACAAATTATTAAAATCCACCAAACCACCACTGAAAACAGCCCCAGGTTTCAGATCTCCATCATGTACCTTGGTGGCATAGTTCAAACTTGCTTACTTTTCTCTGGGTGAATTTGCTCTTTGCAAGGTGGAAAGTAGAGGAACCCTCTGTCTAATACCATGTTGAACATGGTATTAGAATGGTCTCTGTCCTAAAATCCTGATCTCTGTATGGATCACAGTGTGCCTTTTCAGCTCATTTTATACTTCAAAAGAGTAAAAATGTACTTTTTGCACTAAGGGCATCCCCAATCCAAGCTCCTGATTTTTACCTTCATCTCATATAACCTCCTCTATTCTCTGTAATTGTGGTTATACCACCTAAAATACCCAGTTGCAAAATGGAGTTTAAAAGGTTCTCACTGTTCTCTTAAAGGCACCATGGCATCTGGAGCTGATGTTTGAACTGCCTGTGTCTTATCTGTTGAATATTTGTGCCTTGCGTTCCATTAGTATAATGAAAACCCTTGGCAAGGATCAGGGTCTTTTGGTGGTCAATGATCAACTAAATTATTAATATCCCTGAACAATCTTTTTGGTTAATAGGTATTTGGGGAGTAAGAAGCTATGCAGCAGGGGTCATGACTTGCAAGTGCTTATGTGTCCAGGAGTAATCTATGGCCCAGGAAGGATGATGAGTTCCTGGTCTAGGATAGGAAATTCTCCTCATTCCCATCCTGTTCTCTTATCTTTTGGCCTCTTCTTTAAAATGGAAAAATCCTAATCCAGACTGTCCTGATGACTAATTCAATACAGAGTTTTAATTTGTCCCAATTTTGTGACAGGGTCATAAGCTTTTAAACTCTGTTTTGTTCTCCAGTTTATTATAGTTTATTATCTGGCATTGGCTTTAATTCAGTCTTATCCTGGCTGAGAATATACAAGAATGAGGGAGCAGGGACAGAATTCCATCTTTGAAATACGTTACCCTAATGCTGTACACTGTGTCTGGTTTTGTGCTCCCATGAGTGTTTAGGTGATAAATTTTGGACTTTGGAAAAAAATCTTGGTTCAGCCAGTGTTCCAGCTGATGTGTATGCACTCTGTGCAATTGATTGACAGGCTGCATAATCTAGCTGTGGTACAGGAATATCTCAACAAAAGAAAGAAAAAAACTTCTAATAAAATGTTCTCCTGGGATTTTTTTTTTGTTTATTTGTGTTTGGTTTTTTTCAATCCAAAGGGAAGCCATAAGACGAGGGCTCGACACTCTTAAGGAAGAATTGCCTGGAGGAGACACGTTCATGCATGAAGGATTTAAAAGGGTACACATCACAGTACCTACTTTCTTTGTTTTACACCTAGAAACTTTGCTGCTGGTATTCTTATGAGCTAACCGTGTTCTATACTTCATTGCAGGCAAATGAGCAGATTTACCATGAGACCTATGGAGGTATGTGCTGTGCAGTGTTCATGTTAATGTCTGCATTGAGGAGGCAGGATTATGGTTCCTTTTGTGACCTGCAGTAAACCCACTGACAGAAGTACTGGAGAAGGAGGGCTGTTATGCAACACCACATTCCATTTTGACTGCAGCCCTACTCCTAAACGGGTGATTCATGGTTTATTGAGATCAGAGAGGACCAGTATGATCCCAGATCTGGCCATTGCAGAATGCAGACCAAACCATAGCAGCCAGAGCTGCCCATCGTGCACACAGCAGACAGGAATTCCYACATTTTCCTGGTCCTTTCTGTCCTGATGCCCTCAGCCCTCTCTGCTTTGTGGTCCCACATCCTCGTCCTCATTAGCGTGAATGAGAGTTTTGCATCAGTGTGAATGATTTGTGTTCAGATTCTGAGTTCCTAAAATGTGCATTTTCACTAGATTTTAAGAGGAAAGTGTATTTGTGGTTTTTGTCTGTGCCAAAAGAAGACCTAGTTAGTTAACAAGACTTGCTTAATTCATACCCTGGTGTGAGGTTCTCATTTGTGGGCTCGTGGTCTCTTAGGAAGATGGAGGAACAGGTTGGTTCCTTTTTTTWAAATAGGCTGTGAGTGTAGGAGCAGCAGCTCTGCACAGTGTTGCAGCATTTCTGCTGGTAAAATCAGGAGTCCTGAAG
Source organism: Cardinalis cardinalis (assembly GCA_014549065.1). NCBI lineage: Eukaryota > Metazoa > Chordata > Aves > Passeriformes > Cardinalidae > Cardinalis > Cardinalis cardinalis. Next base: position 3,123,726 of record JACDOX010000029.1, read on the forward strand.
TGTCCAACTGAAAACAATTCTACTTCATAGCATATAGCTAAGAACTAATCAAGTATTCTGTAAATTGAATTAGGAAGGAATAAGGGTAGATGAGATCTGGATTTAGATCCAGATCATCCAGCTAAACTACCTGGAAAGAAACAAGCATTGAAAAGAAAACAAAAGATCTCCATTTTTTTCAGCCTATTTCAAGGGTTCTGGGCACAAAAGAAAAAAAAAAAATCCAAGCAATTTTTTCCCCCAAGTTGCAGGTCATTTTTTTAAGATTTATGTCTGTGTCTGACATGGCATGGGAAGGACTGTGTGGCATAAGAAACCTGTCAGAACTAATCAGTCTGTAATTTCAGACAGTATGGAGGAAGACACTTGAAATTGTAACAGATTATTTTGAAAAGATAACAAATACTTGCCTGAAAGTAACATGTATGAGTATTTGTTACTTTGCTTAAGAACTGCGGACTCAGAATGGTTGGTTGAACCATAGTTTGAATGTTAATTTGGTTTAATTGTGTTAACTGGTTGCATTTTTCTAGGTAGCATTGTATTCTATACTGCATTACATGTATACATCTCTGCAACCTTTTCAATTAAGTTTAGATGGGATATGAAATGTTATATCACAATACATGATTTTTTTTCCCTATGAACCTGGTCTTAAGGTTTCCACATACTCAGAATCCTGTGAATTTCACTGGAAGTTCTTGTTGCTGGAGAACTGTAGGACTGACTTCCCTGTAGAAGCCCATTTCATGCCATGTTCAGTGGGGTTGCTCTGTCAGAGCCTGCTGGAGGGAAAGGTAGGATGGCAGGAAAGATCCTTTTGCAGAAGTACCACAGTCTCTGGACAGTGTTTATGTAGAGACAAGYTTGTCAAGAGAAGAGAGGAAACCTCTTCTCTGCAAACCCATTTTGTCAGTTCTCCATGTGTCTGTAATCTTGGTAGCTGCTCTATTTTATTTAGAACAGAGAAGCTGGTGTGTGGACCTGGTTAGAACAGCACTCCTCCTGCAGTGATGCTTGTGGTGTGAAGGTGCTCAGGTTTTGGCTCGTTGCAAGCCTTGCATCTGGCCTTCAGCTGGTGTCTCACCAAGTCCATGCAGACCAGGCTGAGAGTCTGGCTTAGGGCTTTGTATTTATTTGTCAGTGAAAAGGATTGCCTCACTCCAGAGGTTTTTTCCATTGCTGAATCTTGTGCCATGTGTGTGCAATCTGTTGTTGCCTGTCCTCCACGCAGGAGTTCGGACCGCCAGTGTGATCATTGCCCTGACGGACGGCGAGCTGCAAGATGCTCAGTTTTATTATGCAGAGCAAGAAGTAAGTCACTTCTCTCTTTATCCAATCTAATTTATGTCATCTAAACCTCCAACACCTGTACACACTTACTGCTGACTCCACTGATTATACAGCTTTGTACTTAATGACACTTCTTGGGTTTTTAGGCCAACAGAGCCAGAAGCTTTGGAGCTATTGTTTATTGTGTTGGAGTGAAAGATTTCAATGAAACTCAGGTAACTTGCTTGTGTTCTCTTGTGTTTTTCTGTTATACTACTGCACAAGGAACAGCATCAGATGAAGGCATTTATTTAATCACTTGGGGCATAAATCATGTCGTGTCACTGTGATGTCTGTTAGCAAGTATGAAAGGGCCCAGTTTTGTTCGCTGTAATTTTGTTTTCCTCATGATTTATGATTGTCTTTCTTTGCAGCTGTCAACRATTGCTGACAGCATCGATCATGTTTTTCCAGTTAAAGGAGGCTTTTATGCCCTAAGAGGAACCATTGATTCAGTAAGTTGGATGTTCTGAAACACAGTAAAGACTGCCCTTCCCTGCATTAATAAAGCATAGATGAAAATGGTTACCAAAAAATACCCTTATTTAAATCTTTTAGATTCTGAAGAAGTCTTGCATTGAGATCCTGGCAGCTGAACCATCCAGTGTTTGTGCAGGAGGTAAGTTTCCACAAGAACAGTGTGTTAAGGCAAATGAATGACACGGATGAAGTGTCAGTAACTACCTAATGTGGTACTGGAGCTGAAGCTTGTGGATGTGTTAGAGCATCCTCTCAGGCTATGGCTAAAGCCCTACATGCTCCTCCTCATCTTGAGAAAAGCATTCTGACAATAAACATGTAGCTGCTGTGGCTGAGTACCAGCTTGGAGAGCTGACAGAGGCAACAAAACTGAGCAATTGAGGATACCATTTTTTAAAAAAATCAGAGAGGGAGAGACAAGAAAAGTAATGTAAAGCCAGACTGACAGAGGTATTTCAGGGTCTAAAAGCAATATCTCACAAATTTCTGGAAAGATTGCATTCCTGGCATCTGCTGGGACTTGTCAGCAGTTAGAACAAGACTTTGCAAAACATTTACAGGAATTTAAGGTTTATTGAACCAAATATAATTTGCTACATATGCCAAGATACCTCTTGTGTTTTACAAAATGCTAATGTTTTACTTATTTGAAAAAAAAAAATTATTCTTTGTGGTCAACATAGAGGATACCCAGAAGAGTTGTTGATAATTTCATGCCTTTCATGTCGAGTATATTTAACTTGGATTTGTTCTTGTTTTTGTTAGCGATTCTCTTGTTGAGTTTTTTTCTACTTTAGAGGCTATTGCAGCAGAGTAAGAGTGACACCGTAAGTTTGCTGGAAGGTACAGTTTTTCAGCATGGTTATTTAGCTCTAGTGTTAGTGTCTTGTGTTCATTTCCTTATACAATGTAAAAAGGAGCACATAAAAAATGGCAATGATGCATGAAAGCTGACCTTGAAAGCAGATAAAATATGAAACTCGGGAAAAATTTAGTATCACAGAAGAGAAATTGTTCACTCTTCACTTCCACATGTCAATCACAATGTTATCTTACCCTGAATATTTCAACTTAACATGAAACATCGTTGTGTCTCTTGAATTATTTCTAAGTATATTATTGTGGACTAGATGTAACATCTCATCTGTAGAAATTTTAAGGCAAGGATTTTACTTTTAAAAGTGTTTTGGAGTTTTATAGAAAAAAACAGTTTTAAAGCTTTGACACTTAAAGCTTTATATTTCATAATGATACTGTCATATTTTTGCTTACCTATTGTATACCTGACAATTCTTTGTGCAAAGCTTATTACAGACCATCCTGTTCAACAAAAATGCCTTTAGTTACATAAAAATGTGAGTATTCCAATAGGAGGGATTTTAGTATTCTTGAAACTGTTTGGGACAGTGTTAAAAATATGGGAAAGTTGAACTGGAAACAATGTTTTTCAGATGGAATGTTGAAAATATTTTTATAATGTATTTGAGAAAATAAATTCTCAAAAAAATTTATTTCAACAAAATTAATATATTTCAGCAAAAAGAGAAGATCTTTTTCCCAAATGATAATGTGTTCAAATCACTTCTTTTTTTGCTAAGCTTGCTGGGTAAAAAGTTTGACAAATGTCTTTAAAATTCCACAAGTACACTTTAAAAATAGTTTGCCCTTAGAAAAAAAACCCAAAACTCAAACAATATTTTTACCTTACTTGGATCTGTAGAATTTTTCATTGTCTTTGTGGCTTTCAAACAAGACCAATATAAATTGGGGAGAATTGGTTTCTGGGTAGTGCTGCTGATTTGACAAGGTGTCAGCGCTTCTTTCACTTGAGTTCTGAGGTTTGCTCTGTCCCTGTTGGCCCAGCGAGGGCTGGCTCATGGTGAAGCTTTGCTGCCCAATCTCCACGTGCTTGAAGGTTTTCTGGTAGCAGCAGAGAGCTTGAAAAGGGGAGGAAGCCAAAGCTGCAGGTCCACATGATGTACACTGTTTGTATACCATGGTATTTCAAGTATTAAAGCCTTGACTACTAAAAATGAGGCCTGCAATAGCATTTATCATTATCCCACAAGCCACAACTGGAATTACCTCCTGCAAGAGGTTTTACAGCATAAGGATGCAAATATTTACATTTGTGCTTAGATTTATTATCCTTTATTATCCCACTTACTGCAACATAACTAGAGGTTCATCTATGTAGATTTGTTCACCACTGTCTCCTGGAAAAAATCTCCTGGGAATAAACAACATTTCCATGATAGTGTGAATTCAGATCTTGAGTTCAGTTCACTGGACCGTTATAATGCTACTCTCTGTGTAATGTGGTTTATTTTTTTAATGTGCTTCATTAGGACTTTACTTCACAGACTTGACTATTTTTTTCATTAATGTTAGAATTTTAATGCATTTTAAATTTAGGTAATTAATGTATTGTGTCAAGATCTATAGCCACTGAAACCTATATCAAGATATATATACACTTACATGGTAGATGTGCTCACTGGCTGAAAATTAGAACATTTTCTAGATATTCACCATTCCTCCTCATTTAGGTTAGGAGTGTTTGTTTGTTTAAATACATAATAGAATTTTTCCTTTCAAAGTTGCGATTGAAAAATAATGGATCTTTGGAGAGAGTACAATATATTATCACATTCTCCAGCAAAGATACTTGTCTATTTACAGCCTTGAAATGTGTATCTGTACACACTTTTTATATGAAACTTATCTGAGTGAGGTGATAATTGGTTTAGCCTTTATTCAGCATTGCTAGTAATTTTTACAATTTGCTATGAGATCGTGAGGGTTTTGTGTGGCTCAGTGGAAACAAGTTATGATCAATCAGGGCTTAAAGCAGGGTCTGAGCCACTCTTTGTAAGTGTTCTCATAGTTACTACTGTGTTGGTGGTTGCTGGTGATCTTGGCTTCATTTTTGACTTGCCAGAGGTTTAGTGAAATGCTAATGGAAGAATTTGTATGTGTTGACAATTCCAGTTGGGACTCTGGCTTTCTGTGACGAAGCTATCTGGCAAATCCAGTTACAAACTGATCTCGTCATATGGTGACAGCTATCTGATATTTAATGCTTTTTGACCCTGCAAATTCATTGTCCCCAATGTGGAGCAGTGTAGTTGGGTCCTTCCTGCTCCCTCTGATTTAAAGCGACCAAGACATGCAGCCTGTAAACAGGCTATCAGTGCGGAATCGGAGGTGCCTCATATCCCGTTTGACAGCATCATTGCTTTGATTATGCTTATGGTACGCAGACGTGATTGAAAGGTTTTGTTGGATGTGGCATCCTAGTGGCCACATCAAGTACCAGGTGTGGATGCAAGCAGTCAGCTTCTCATCAGAGGCAGAGAAGCGGAGCCGACAGCCCAGCCAGTGCACACCAGCTCCAACCCAGCATCTCGCTGCCAGCGCTGCCCGGTGCTTTCAGTGCTGACCTTTTTCCCTTCGCTGTCTTGTCAAAAGCTGCAATCCATGATCTGACAGTAACTAAGGAGGAAAAGGACGCAGCCAGAGCCAGGGCGCAAAATTAAATGGAATTAGCCATTTCAACAGAGCATCACCCAGAATGCGTTCACGCTCCAGAGCAACCGAGGTACCAGCTGTTTACATTTCCCTGGTATATTTTCAGCTTGTGTTAGTGGACAGRTTACTACCCAATCACTTTTTCACAACTGACTGTGCAGAGTGGCAGTCACAGTGAAAAGAAGGGCAGGAGAAGTAAATTGTCCTGACAAGACTAAACTTCTAGATGTAGCTTTTACCTTGGATGTCTTGTGTTGAAATTTTCTTACTTGCAGCATCTTTTTAAAGCCACTGGAACAGCCACCAGTTAAGCTTTTGTGATTGCTGCCTTTTAAGGCCATTAATTCATGAGAATGAGAAGAAAAATTTAAGTGAAATTTTGATTCAGCAAGCTTCTTTTAAAATATAAAATTGAGATGGGGAAAAATTATCATCTTGGCTGGGTGTTCAAGGCCCTGTGAAGTGGGCTGGTTACAAGCAAGTCTGCCAGTGTCAGGTCCCAGGCAGGTAGTTCTGGTGGGTGGGCAGAGACCCAGTTGCCCTCAGGAGTGGTCATGACTCAGCTCTGCTGGCAAAAAAAAGGATGCTCATAATTCTCAGTGTAGCACCTGGGTTAGATGTAGAATGGCTCAAGGCATAGATCTGACTAAGGGGAACTCAGGATTCTTATTGGAGTAAGAAGTAGATGAATCTACCCTACAGTAMATTTTCATTTGTTTAAATAAATGCTCATTACCCTCAGTGAGAACCAGGATGTAAAACCCTTCCCATTAAAAAGAGGCCAAATTCTCGAGATCTCAAATTTTATCATTTTTCTTTATCAAGGTACCTAAGCACATGTTTCATTTCAAAATGCACTCCAGTAGATACTTTCTTTTTCTCCTCCCAAAATACCTTCTTTAATTCCCACGKACCTTGTGGCTTTTGTGAGTTCAGAGCTCTGCTCTAGAGCAAGTTACCATGATGAAAACCAGAGTATGGATTTCCAGTGTATGACTGTAATTAGTGAATGCCCCAGTCAATTCACCTGGACTTGCATTAGATCTCAATACAGTGGTAATGGCAATGAGTGAGAGTGTTTTTGACAAAAATATGCTGTTTGTACAGAAAAGTAAGGCATTCCATRGCCTTGTGCTAGCTTGCCTTGCAGTAGCTTGATAAAGAAGTGCAGGCAGATGAGGCTGAGTGTATTTCATCCACCTTTGGGCCTCATGTAGTGTGATCCAATAATGAGTCCTTSTTCCAAAGCATACAAATAACATGGTAGTGCCTTGTATGGAATGTTGCTAAAAGCCAAATCTTATATCACTAAAAATCATGTACAGCTCCCCTCAATCCTACCAACATTGTTTTGTTCTACTTTTTAGTACGTTCATCGAAGTGTAAGTGATGATGCATGCAGACCTGTTCATGGTTTTACTCACTGCTAATGGAGTACTATGTAATTTATTCATGTTTTTCAATGAGGAGCTTGAAGACTAATTATTCCTGTGTTGTGCTGTTATACCCCTTGCATTGGGCTGATCTCAAATGCTGCTCAGAGGCTGGTGTGAGAGCCCTGTGGAAGATTTGGTTAAAGTAGGAAATTCATGCRTGAAAATGCAACTTGAGTGCTTTCCCTTGCTGTGTGCCAGCAATCTCAGCTGTCAGCTGGCTGCTGCTCTGCAGTGTCAAAGGGAGTTTCAAAAGTGTGCTGGGGACAGAACAAATTTGTAACATGTCTCTTCACCTGCCTGCATTAAAGGTCTTATTGTGGTCAGTGTAGCAACCACAATGGCTTTTTGTGTCCCAGARGGAAGTTTCCCTTGCCGTGTCCCTTCCTGGTGCATCTTGTGCCTAGTTTGGCAATTCAGGCTCACCCTAGAAGAAAGGGGACTGTGGCTCTGTGTTGGGCTTCACCTGTGCACAGTAAAGGGAGGGAAGAATAGCAGACTGTTGTGTTGTTAGAGCTCTGAGTCACAGGAGGTTTGGGAGGGGAGTTCTTTCTGTCAGCATCTTCCCGAGCAGAGCTCTGCTGAAAGCCTGGTGCCAGGAGGAAGGACTGGTACGGGTGGTTAGTGAAGAGGTCTGTCCCAAAAGCCRTGGAGGAACCATGAGATGACATCAATCAAGTCAGACTCAGTTTTGCTGTGGCATCTTTAAGGCATTGCAGTTGTGTTACACTTGTGRGAGCTGACTTGAGACAAAGAGAAGACTCTGAAGCAGTAATGCCACTGCAGCACTCCTGGACATTGCTGCTGAATGGCKGGAGTGTCTGTGGGGATGTTTTATTTCAGGCACAGGGCAGAGAACAGCAACTGTCATGTTTCAATTCCAGTCACTCTGAACAGAAAAGCTGTATTTGAGTTATTTCTCATAAATAAATCATAAATCTTCTGTATTTTTGCTTACAGAATCCTTTCAAGTTGTGGTGAGAGGCAACGGCTTTTATCATGCAAGAAATATCGACCAGGTGCTCTGCAGCTTCAAGCTCAATGACAGCCTTACTATCAGTAAGTGTGCAGACTGGAGGACTGCAGTGACACCTGTGGCTGTGTCACCTCACAGGCCACGGGCCAGTTCTCATCCATGTTAAGGGGAGTCCTTGCAGCAGATGTGAGAGGGAGCTGGGGTAGYGGTGTGCCCTTTAAAGGAGCTTAAAGTTCATCTTTGTTTAATGCAGTGACCTGTGGGCATTGTGTAGTGAGCACTTACATGGGACATGCTGCTGTACAGTGACCTTAGCACTGTTGTAGTGATGCACGTGGGTGCTGCATGCAGCAAGAGAGGACTGGGGATCAGGTTTGAAGATGGAAACTTAAAGTTGTTTCCTATTCCCTTATCCATCAACAGTAAAAAGAAATACTGCTATCTTGATCCCCTGGTGGTGTTTTCAGTTTTTAGTCACCAGTTCAGGAGACAATTGCCATAAAGCCAGGCCTCCCAGGCACTCTGCTCCTCTCTGACACCAGTTGCTGGTCCCACCACAGTGACTGTGTAACATGGAAACCCCCTGTCATTGCTGTGCTGAACAGGGTCTTGTGTTTGCTATCCCAGCAGCCAGGCAAAGGACTAAATGGCCAAAAAAGATGGAGTGTCCAGTTTCTCAGCAGTCCTCTCTCATTCCTAAGAAGCTGTGTGTGTTGGGCAGAGTGAAATATGGTGTGGGGAGAGGAGCTCTGCTCCTATTTCATATATGCTGCCCTTGTGGCCTGAGCACAGTGGAGGCTTTCATATGCTGTCGTGGCCAGACTGGTGCCTTCCCGAGCAGTGAATTAAGTTACAAGAGGGAGCACATGAATTGCTCCTTCATTTCCCATCCCAGTTGTCTATGCTGCTGCTGCAGTCAGACAGCTCTGGTGGTCTTGCATTTGTTCCGCTTACAGATATGCTTTAACCAGGATTTGTTTTTTGTGGTTTATCAGACAGACTTTTTCCTTTTTCKTCCCTGGCCCCAATCTTTAGCACCTTGACTGGGCTTCACACAGTGAGTGCTCACCTGGGCCTGGAAATACACAGGAGGAAAGCTACTCTGATTCCATTCCAAATCCATGGTGTTTTCCTTGGGTTAAGTCTGCAACAGATGTTGTGATGAGATGCTGATCTGTGCTGGCTTTTTTTCCTCTCCCTAAAACATATCACATTTCCATGCCCTTATCTCTGCATGGATGAGAAAGGAGTTCTGTCTTCAGGTGYTCTTGAAGTGGGTGAAGCATGAAGGAACAACTCTTATATCTGTTGTTGCTTGGTTAATCTTTTTCCTAAATAAAGAGTAAACAAGCCTCAAAAGTATAAATAAGATGGCAGCCTTTATCAGCTCGTTATTCCCTTGGGATTCACTCTTGTAGACCTCTGTTTCTCCAGGCTGGCAGCACAGTTGTTTGCTGGCCACTCAGAGCTAAGCTGCAGTCACTGGATTGGTGTGTCTGCTCTTGTGCCTCAGCTTACACACCTTTGGGGGAGTGGCAGTGCAGGATTACTGCTGGGCCTCCTGTGTGTGTTCATAGGACTTGGCTTTCTGGATGTGGCTTTTGAAAGTGACAGAATTACCACTGCTGAATCTTGGAGCAGTGGAACGCAAGGAGGTGGGAAGATGTGTGCCCTTGTGTTTGACCCTGCCTGCACCAAACCCTTACAAACATGGGCTGTTTATAGATGATGCTGCCACAGAGGGGAGGTTGGCTCCAGGAGAAGCAGAGCAGATCCTCATGATAACATCAGTCAAGGCGCCTTTCTGCCTGTCTCCTGTAAATGACCAGCCATCTCTTGGGTTTGGCTTTTCCCCCCAGTATTTTTCCATTTCAGCTCCACCTCATCCCTCTCCTTCCTTTTTCTTGGGCTCAGACAGTGCAGCTTTGGATTCTTTTCTGTGTGTATTTGAACACAAGTGGACAAAAATTGAACCCTAAACTTTTGAGCCCTTGAGTAACTTGAAGGGTTGGATTATTCAGTGTGAGTAGAGGTTGCACGTAATTTTCAGATAGGCATGATGAATACTGCTCAAAGCTGAATTCCAAATGGCTGATCACTGCTGTCAGGAACAGAGATAAATGTCCGGTTCTTAGCTGTGGTATCTCTAGCCTGATAGCATCGTGTTGGCATAAACATGAATGGTTTTTCTAGTACTTGCATTTGTAATCAGCACCATTGGGGAGTATTGGTACTTGCCAGTATATTGAGTTCATCTGTRGCTGTCACTTCCCAAGGGGATGGCCTGCTTAAAACAGTTTAATATTTTCATCCCTGAGAGTTATATCCATTTCCTTTCAGATGAAAAGCCGACTTATGTTCATGATACATACTTGCTTTGCCCTGCCCCAGTGATAGAAGATGCTGGACAGTGAGTATTGTGTTTCAGCATGTGTTGAGGGTGGASTTCTGGGTGAAGATGTCATAAATTGTGTGTGTATGTCATACTGCAGCCATCTCCCTTGTGCCAAATCCTTTCCTAATATGAGCCAACATAGCTCTATCCAGTGTTGGGTCTTCAGCACAGTTTAACCAAAGGTCTTCTTGGACCATGGCCCCATATCATAGAATCACAGAATGGTGATTCCTCCTCTCTTCCTCTGTCCTGTTGTTTCAGACCAAAGACAGTTTCAAGACAGTTCATTACATTCAAGACAATTACATTTCATTTTGATGGAAAAGAGATGCTTGATTTGAATTCCTTTGCTGTTATTGCATATGTTGCAATATTGCATATTGCATATGTTCCTGTATTTCGCTCTGCTGTGTCTAGTGTTGATATTTTTCAGCCTTTTTAATCCTGTAGACTTCTGGGAGACATGGCACAATGTCCTACCTACCTTTTCCCTAGGTGATCTTGTGGGTGGTTAAATACTGTGCTGGGGTTATGGGTGAATGCTTCCCTTGCCTTTTGTATTTGTAGGTGAAGGAAATTAATTTGGTGGGGTTTTGTARTTTTTTTTATTATTACTTTAATTTTTTTTCTCTGATACTGGAGAATGGCTAGGGAAGATTCTTCTTGAATTTCACTGGCATTTCAGTGTTTTTACCTTTCTTGATCTCAGTGCAGGTGTTCTGGATTTGCTTGRATACAAAAGAACACACTCATTGACAGAAGGCTTTCTTTAAATAAATTAAAAAGTCTTAAGGTTTCTTGTGCTATGTTCAGTAGTATWGCTATTGTCTGAGGCATTCTGCTATGACTCAGTATCCTGGTGCCCTCTGCCCCAGGTGGGATGGGGTTTTTTTAAGAAAGAGCACATGTTCCTGCTCAGCTAAGGTAACATTAAAAGGTTGGCTCCTGAGTAGACAGAGAGGCAAATGCAGGTAAGTGCCTGAGGCCATGAAAATGCCCTGACTCAGCAGGACCCACTATCCATGCATGCTTACAAACCAGTGGTTAAAACAGAGACAGAATAAAGGTAACAATGGGTGTAAAGATGACACTAAAAATAAACATATCTGGTTTGTGCTCTAGGGTGGTTTTCCTACAAGTCAGCATGAACAACGGGCTAACGTTCATCTCCAGCTCTGTCAGCATCACCAGCACACATTGTGTGAGTAACTCCAATGGGGCTTGACAGAGGAACCATGAGACCTTGGAAAGAAATGGTTGTTCTCCAGGCAAAGCCTCCTTCAGTCAGCCTGACYCCTCTGCAGCTTCTGTGTCACTGCTACTGACTGATCCCAGCAGCTCTTGGGAAAATAACCAGGGCTACTTAGTCAAATTGTTATTGATGGTGGATAGATCATAATAGATTTTCTGTGTAAAAAATTAGAATAAGAGGCACCCTGCCCATTCCTATGCCAGGAGGGAGATCCTCAAAACTAGGATCTTAACAGAAGGAGACCTGAGAAAATGATCACAGGAGCATCAGGGACAGCACTCTGTTGAGCCTTGGGGTCCCTGGGGCGTCTGGGGTAGAAGGCACAACTCTTATCTGGAAAGGCCACAGAGGGAATGGACAGTGATGTCAAAAAGACCAGGTAGAGTGTCAGGGACAAACAGCTAGAAGTCATCCTTTATCAAAATCTGATTTTTAGAATCAAATAAATAAAATTAGGAAACTGACTAATAGATAAGGAGTTGTCTTCCTTGCCTTGGGGTAAAAATTGGCAGTGCTGATAGTTAGTGGGAGCAAGTACAGTAATTAAATATGTGACCTTGTGCTTGTGGTATAAATCAAGCTKGCTGAAGTACCTGATAGCAGTTTGTATCATTGTTATTAGTGTCAAAAGGACTTTTATAGCCTATGCCAAATGCTGTCATATTGGTTTGTAATCATTGTTGGCCATTTTGACAGCTGGAGAACAGGAGGRCAGGAATGCAGACAGAGGCAACTGGAACTTGTAAATCTAATTTTCTGATGTTTGCAGCAATGAGGGTGGGAAATATCACACCAGAATGCTGAACAGCCTGGGTTGTAGGAACACAATAAAGCAGAGATGTGTTTGTTTCTTTATGGGATTATTTCTATTTTGCTAAAACTTTCTTCCAAATTTTTCATACTGAGGACTGATATTTTCACATTTAATTCCACTCTKTTACCTCAGGTACAGTAAAACCTTTCAAGTCTGCAGTGAAACACAAGTGTTAACTGATGCATTTGGTTACCCATATGTAATCTATTTCTGGTGAAGACTGAAGTGTCAACCCTAACCAGGGTTGCTAAAGGCCCAAGCATGGATGGAGGAAGCTTTTCCTTTKGGTAGCCTTAGGATAAAAAGAGGAATCCAATCTCCAGTCATGTCAATCTGACAGTTTTTGACCAGCCTCTTTTAGATTGAATGTGAAGGAGGCAGGAAGCCTGATTTTCAGCCGATAGAAAAAGAGTGTCTCACTCCTGTTCTGTCCCATAAGCAGGGAGGTTGGCAGTTCAGTTTCCAACTTTGTCTTAATTTCATGCATTTCACTCTTCTCGTTTTAGAGACTCCCTCTATTTCCTTTCCCCTCCTGTTTCCTTTTCTGTGGGTGGCAGTCAGCTGGCCTGCTCAGCTCTCCTCCCCAGCTGGTCCTTCTGTCTTTTCTGTACAGTAAGTATCTTCACTATAATCCAAAAGCCTCTGTGTGATCCCCGTGCTTATTTCTGTTCAGCTGCATGAAGTCTGCTATTTTCTTTTCAAAGTCCAGCTTCACTATGGAGCTTTGTATCATTAAAATCATTAAAAGAAGACTCTTTAGCTTCTTGCTGCCAGCAACTCCTGAGTTACTGCTGGCAAATGTCTCAGCAATTTATATGTGTAGTTAGCACGAGAAAAGCAATGTCTGGAAACAAAGGCTACAAAACAAGGAGGTAATGTGTGTTTGGAGTAATGGTAGCACTGGTACTGCATTGCTACTGTGCTTGGATTTGTTTTTAAGGAGTGCAGCAATATTTCTTAAAGTTATGCTTGATTCTCACKCACCCTTTTCTCAGCAAACTGACTTTACTGAGAATTCATTTCTCTTTGAGTATCTGCTTTCCAGATGCATTAGTTGYACATGGGGCCATGGGAGGGACACAGAGGGGGGCTTAGCACTGAACTGCAGCTGGGTACTGTGTCCTCTAACAGGACTTGTTTGAGCAGGGAGTTTGGCACATTTTTGGGCAATCCAGCTGCTCCCTGGCCAAGTGAAGGTGAGCCAAACAGCATATYCTAACACAGGTGGGTTTGTTGCATTGTTAACCAGAAGCCACAGAGCAGTGTAGGGATGGCAGTGCTGTGACTCAGATATGGGTTACCTGTTTAAAAGCATGRAGTAGGAGCTGTGTTTGTGTTAGTCCCTTATTGAATGTGTCAGTCCTGGCAGCTCTAGGAGTTGGCCTGAGAGAGAAGTAAGAAGTCATCATTCAGGATCTCACCCAGACTTTGCAAAGCTCTTACCAGCTGATGCTTTCCACCCTCAGCCTTTTCATTGTCTGAGGGGAAAACAAATGCACTTAGAATAGTGAAGGAAATCCCTGTTGTAAGCAGGGGCTAAGCATCACTTTCTGGTGTCATGGAAATTCAGCAAGTTTCAGGATAATAAGGTGAATCTCATGGACTTTATCATGTAGGAATYACTTTTGGAATTTGGCTTCTTTCCCTTTATCCTTCCACCTGTCKTTTGAAAATCTCTTACAGCTTCCTCTCTAGCCAATTCCTCTTTCCTCAGCCTGACTGATGGGCCCCAGGCTTTCTTCTAGTTTCCTGCTAAGTTTTTCCTGTTCCCTGATATCTCTGTTGCTGGTCAATTGAACCTCTTCTCAAATGTTATAAGTCTACCATTGAAGCGGTTTCATTTCCCAGTGTATATTAAAAAAAATAAAAAAGGCTTAAACATCAGAGCTCAAGTTAATATCATTCCAGAACCCAGTACAGTCCAAGGATRGGGCCTCTGAGACCTTGTAGTGATGGAAAGCTGACTCTAAATGTGTAACTTCAGGGCTCCTGCCTTCTTTGAGACATACAAAGGTAACTCAGAAATAATCATCTTGTTTGCAGCTGACTGGGACCATCCTTTTCATTGCTCTTCTGATTCTCTTTCTGCTGCTGGCTCTGGCTCTTCTGTGGTGGTTTTGGCCCCTTTGCTGCACAGTGGTAAGTACAGTCTTTTTATTCTATTGACTTGGTTTCATATAGTCTTTGCCAAAGCACAGTTASAGTGTTGGAATGGGTGGTTAACCTTGCTTTAAAAAACTGCCACAYTTGTAAAGCCCTGATTCAACAATTTGCCTAAAGTGCATGTTGAAGTTACTCTTGTCTGGGTTTTTGATTGTTTCAAGGCCTGTGTGATTTTTACWTTGAATGAGAATTTTAAATAAGCTCATGGATGTGACTTAAGTTTATGTAGGGATCGAGACCTCCTTCAGACCAGCTTTGAAACCTGCTGCATAAAAGTGTAATGGAATTGATTTACTAATGTGGGCACAAGTTGTTGGGGTCATCTTTAAAGGCAAGAGTTAGGGTTTTTTTTGTATTTGGTTGGTTGGGGTCTCTTTAATTTATTCAGAGGAGCTGCGGATTCTGAGATAATAACTTTGCACTAACTTGGTAATTATATGGTATTTTTCATCTCATCTGGGTTCATTTTCCATGGGGCTAATGAGAGGATTGAATGGGGGGGAATGGAGCAGCATGACTCATTTGTGACACGGGCAAGAAAGCAGGGAGGACATAGTATTGAGAAGGATGAACCCTACCATTGTCTCAGATTTCTCCATTGTTTGTTTATTGCAGGTGATCAAGGAGCCACCTCCACCACCACCTCCAGAGCCTGTAAGTGTGCTATTTCTGAGCTGTGGCACTGCCTGCAGCGCTGTAGTGTGCCATGCTGCCCAGGAATGTCAGCCCTGTGGGTGTCCTAATGACACCTTAAAGGCTGTGAGAGGAAGTGCTCTGGGTCAGGACAGTTATTTCTGCCTCCTGGCCTCTTTATATACATGCAGTAAAACTGCTTCCATCCAGGGTGAAAACAGTTGCATAGCTCAAAAATCCACAGGCCAGCAGTTCCTATGGTATTTTGTTCCTTCTGCTGTGCATCAAACAGATGTGTAAGCAAATCTCTGCTTCTCAAGCTGTGCTGACAGCTGTCCCTCCTCCAGTAAAGCTGCCATTGTTCTGAGCAGGAGTTTAGCCCAGATTGGTAGTAAGGAACAGTCTGGCAGCTGGAAAAAAGGACAGCAAAGGYCACATTCTTGTGACTTTGCTACAAGAGGGGAGACAAAGCCTGCCCTGGCTGTGGCTGTTCTGCAGAGTGACCTTTGGAAGGACATTTAGCCTTTCTCCATTTAGGTTTTGAGCTGTATGAGGCAGGATTGTGTTTAGCTCTTTTGGGGACAGTAACTCGCTGACCCTGACCTCAGTTTAGTTTCACCATACTCGTTTCATGAAAATAATAGTAGCAAATAAAAGCACCTCCAGAGAAAACCTGTGCCTGCTTTCATTTCTTTCCTAGGCATAGACAATGAAATAATGGAAAAATACTTGCCTAACCCACAAGAGAAGCTTATAGTTTACTGTTAACTTGCTGTAACTTGGCATGAGTGTAGGGAGGCAACCACAGCTGCTGTTTTGAGGTTGCTAGAAGCCACCACTAGCGTGTATGTGATCCTGCTACTTGTCCTGAGCCRCAGCACTGTGACAATTTAACTTCAGAATGCACACCAGAATTCATGCTCGGGTTAGTGGGATTAGTTCTATCACAAAGCCTGCAGTTTCAGCCATGCTGCATTTGAAGGAGGTTTCAGAGAGCATCACAGCCCTGCAGAAGCTCCAGATGCTTTGCAAAGAGAATGAACTGATGTAAGCCTCTAGGAATAACACARAATACAGATGTTATCCATCCCTTTTCTTGGCCTTGTCTTTATCCAGCATGAGTTGTAATGTGCATTGTAGTAATTGTAACTGTGTGATGAATTTCATTACATTTAGTATTTATTAGACTCTCTAGGTATGGTGACCTGCCTGCCCTGCAGCTGACACAGCTTAGTATTGCTACTGTTAAACTGAATGTAGGTGTGTAAAACTTGTTCTAAAGCACAAGCATTAGATTTCCATGTGATAGCTGTTAATGTTGCTTTGCTGTGTGTTCAGTGTAGGGGATATTTGGAATAAATCCTTTATCAACTGGAAAAGTATCAGCTGTTCCTGTTGGCTCTATCCTGCTAGAGTCAGGCTTGCCAGCAGTAAGAGCTGTTAGACATGAACACTTGAAATCTGTGTWACATTGCAGGGAAGAGGCAGAGTGTCTTAAACAGTACTCATCTTCACAGTGAAATCAAATATAAATGAATTTAAAACACTGATGCAGTTCACTGGGTGCTGGTTTAGATTGGCATGAAATGGGATAAAATTTGTGTATTTGTTGTACTCTCAATAAAAAAAGCTTAGTGAAACAACACCAAACCGAACACCAAACCACAATACCTTCATTGTATATTCATTTCCCCAATTTAGGATAAAACAAAATAGCATGAACAAAAGAAAAAAAAGGTAAAACAAACACCAAAAAGCCAAACCACAACAATAAAAACCTGAAATGCAAACTCCCCTTACTTGTTAATGCAAATGTCAGATCTGGTCTTGCCTGGCCAAACTAAGGAATTTGTTGGAGGAACTGACCTATTGAACTGTAGCTGAGAGGCCACTGAAAAACCTTTCTCCAAGACATAATCTAAGAGGTAAATACAAACAAACAAAAATTAAAGCATGGTTTCAAAAAGCTGTTACTGGCTTTTGGGCTCTTAATTCCTTTTCCATTCCAATAGAAACATGTAGGGCAATTTTGTGAAATGCCATCTAGTGATGTAACAGTAATTTACATCTCTATGTAGTATTTGGCTTTTTAGTTAATTTTTTGGGTTTTTTAAATAAAAAATAAGTTCAGATAGTGTTTCTAGAAGTATAGGTGTACTGAGGAAAACTAGCAGAGAGCAGTGTGCGGGGCCAGTCCAAGAATAGCATGCATGTCTGCATATAAGCATGAGGTACAGTTATTTGAGGAATTAARGAAATATTGTAGGAGTTTGTTGTGCCCTCTCCTCAGCTATGTGTGTACTTGGAGAGTGCCAGGCTGGGGCTTTCAGGTATCTTGACTTAGTGTAATGATATGGAGTCTGAGAAATCCCAGTCACATCTCTTGGCTCAAGATGATACAGCTGGAGATGTGTTCCCAGGCTTGTTGAACCAGAACCATTTGCCAGCTTTTAGTTAGGCAAGAACAGAAAAATGAACCTGAAGTTAATTCCTGATTCAGATTCTCACGTGTTCCAGAAAAAGAATCTTTGTCTTTATGAGTGCTCTGGTTCTGATCTCCCTAACAACTGTGAGATGCTCCTGTCTGAATCCTTTTTCAAATTGTACAACTTGAGCTGGACTCCACAAAGCATCAATTAGTGTAGAATTAATGGTTACAGCTGCCATGAGAAAAGGGTCTGATGCACATGTTAAAAAACTCAACAGTGGTCACTTTTTTTTTTCTCTGTTAGGTGATATTAAGTTCTAAAAGTGCAATTAAGAAATTATTTCTCTGGGCTAACTCATCACTGCATTTTCTGCATAGCACAGTGGCAAGCCAGTATATGTACAATTCATCTATACTTTGCMTTTCCTTACAAATCAGTTGAGATTTTGGAGCTCAATGCATATTTGATTAAATAAAAGCAGTCTGGACAGAGGAATAGGCAATTCTGTCTGGCTTCCCTAGCTAAAATTGCAGCTGCAGAGGCAAGAGACTTTCTTCTTTTTTGTCAGCAAATAAGCATAATATACACAGCCAGATATCCAAGGATTGGACCATAGGATGTTCAGCTGTTTTCCACAGTTTATGCTTTTTATGTGAGAGCAGCATTAATATCTCCCTGTCCTTCCCACAGGACTCAGATGATGAAGATGGATTGCCAAAGAAGAAGTGGCCAACCGTGGATGCGTCTTATTATGGAGGCCGAGGTGTTGGTGGGATTAAGAGGATGGAGGTATTTGGCTTATTCTTTATTGTTATAAACCCCAGCACATTTAATTGAAAACTGTTCCACTGTGTTTTCATGTGATTTTTGAAGAGGACTGGAGACTGGGATTTAATCAGGGCTTGTGTACCTAATTCGTACCTGCTGTCCAAGGAACAGGCATCAAGCTGCTATCATTTGCATGAATAATTAAATGAMTCTAGTATTAAGAGCCAGAGAAAATTTGCAGGTTTAGAAATGAGATAAGCACCAAAAGAAGTTTTAATCTTGTGATTCAAACCCTTTGGTGCAGTTACAACCAGTTCTCTTGTCAGAGAAAATTCAGGCAAAGCAACACTGGTTTTATATTTGAGGGTGCTGTCTGTGCAGTGCAAGTTCCTGCAAGACTGCAGATGAAGTATTGCATCTTAATATCCTTAACCATTTTCCTTGGAAGAATTTTTTCCTTGATGCTGAGAATGTATGCTGATTGTGACAYCATGGATCGTACATTGTTCTTGAATGTAGAGTCACCTTTCTGCTTGAGCTAAGTAAGACAACAAAATCAGATGTTAAGATATTAGATACTGGGAAAAATTTCTTCACTGAAAGGATGATTAGGAATTGGAGCAGRSTGTCCAGGGAAGTGATGGAATCACCATCCCTGGAAGTGTTGAAAAGGTGTGTGGATATGGCACTTGAGATATGGTTTAGTGGTGCTGGGTTAACTCAATCATCTTAGAGCTCTTACCAGCCTTAATGATTCTCATCTGCCCTAGATGCTGTGAATTCCCACAACACCTTAAATTACTGGAATGTGCAAAGGCTAGTAGTTCCAGCAGTTTTTGAATGAGACTGTTTTATTCTTAAATGGGTATTTCTGATTATGGTAGGAGTTTGGTGCTTTCATAAATTTGACTTAATTCTGGTAGCACTTGGTCATCTGATGGGAACTAGAATAATACCTGTGGGAACCACCTGCTGGTGGGGACTGCTGAAGTGTCTCCTTACRGTGTGCTCTCCTGACATCAGGTGCGATGGGGAGACAAGGGGTCAACAGAGGAAGGAGCGAAACTGGAGAAACCCAAAAATGCTATTATTAAGTTGCCAGAACAGGAGTATGAGCCATGGGAACCCAAGCCAAAGAAGCCCCATGTGAGAAAACCACCTTCCCAGCGAAAATGGTACACTCCAATCAAGGTAATCTGTCTGACCYTCCATTTCAGCAAGTCTCTTGTGTCACATAAGATACTGTATCCCACTTTCTTAGCACAGCCTTTCTTTCAGCRGAGCTGAGAGAGCCTATTTAGAAAAGTGGCCATTAATTCTCACCTTTGCCTGGTTTTGGAATGTGTATTTCACTTGGCACTGTGTTACCATAATTTTTTGAGAAGAGTAGAGGGCACGAGCAGAGATCTTCCTTTCCTCAGCTCACACTGTCTTTTCAGGTTCTCTTGCCTGGGGTGCAACAGCAGATCCCTTGAACCTTAGGGAGGGCAGATACTGTTTTCTGCCATCTCAAGGCAGCATAGAAAAGGATCAGATAAAGGGCACTGTCCTTGCTTTGACTGCATTGTGGCTAAGAGCTTGGGTTGGATGCAGATCTGTTTCCCCTTAGTTCGACCACAAGACAGTAGTGTTTGGTTTTTGGTCAAGTCACTCAGTCTCCCCATATTTTCACCCTCAATTCTCCCATGTCATTATAATATCTGGTGTTTCAATGTCTTTTAATGTATGTATCCTCAYACAACCCTAAAGGCAGGGAAGAGGTGTTACCTCTACTTGCAGAGAAGGAAGATGAAGGGCTAGCACAGTCAAGGCTGCCATACCCTGCTCATCCCAGGAGTCTGTGGCCATGTCCCAAAACAGTGCTTTGTAGGATGAGTTCCTCCCTCCCTTACTGATCTGCTTACTCACAGATCAGTTAAACAGTGCTTGAATGTTTCTGGAAAGCATCTGTGAATTTTAAAGTCTGCCTAGGCAGGTACTCTTCTGGCTGTTTATCCATGCTTCTGTTCTCTTCCCATCTGTACYATACTTTTGTTCTGCCTTTTGTAATACCTAAAGATTAGTGCTTTAAAGTAACACCTGTCTAATTCTGCCTCTTAAGGGAGTTGTTCACATTAATCTACTCTCATCCTCACTGCATATTTGGTATTGCCCCACTGGGGTTCTTCTGGTCGTCCAGATGAAGTGTACAGAGGCCAGGGTACAGGGCCAGTGTGTGTGCAGACAGCTTAATACAGAAAAGCTGTAACAACCCATCTGTTGTTGAATCTCATGCTATTTTTACCACATTTCTTGGTAATATCTTGTCTCCTTTTTTTTAATTGCAGGGTAAACTTGATGCACTGTGGGCTTTGGTTCGACGAGGCTATGACCAAGTCTCTCTTATGAGACCACAGCCAGGGGATAAGGTAAGGCATCTCAAATGCACTGGCATCACTCCTCTGGTAGTAGCAGCAATGCTCTTCCCTCACAATCAGCCCATCTCTTTTATTTCCATAAGCTTGTCTCTTTTCACAATGCCCTAAAGCTAAAAACTAAACATTTTTAATGTTTCTTGGATTTAATAATGGAGTTCAATGATTATTGAGAAACCACAAACTGTACAGATGATGAAAAACAAATCATAGCAAGGTTAACGGAGAACACGTTGGGGTTGACTTGTGTGCAGGCCCATTTCTCAGTCATCTCCTACACATAGACAAGGAGTATGTCCTGCCTTGGTGAAGTCTGTTGGYCAAATGTAGGTCAGGAGCAGACTCCTCCTGGGAGGCAGCAGGGAGTTTGTGCTTTTCAGAGCCACAAAGATGTCTGTGTACTGTCTCTAGGTCACTGGCAATAGCTTAGTTCAGAGCTCTCACAGTTTATGTGACCCTGGCACTGTTATGGTTGTTTCTGTTTTGTTATTCTGAGGGGACAACTCCCTAAGAATTGAGTGCTGCTGCTTTGAGCTGTTTCACCATCAAGGTTTTGCTTTCTGCAATGGTTCTTTGTAACATGAGAGCTAAGCAGACACAACAGCRTCTCTCTCTTCCCTCTGGGCAGAGTCCATACATTTCATCACCCTGGCTCTCAGGTGAGGGGATTATAGAGTTACAGCAATAGGGTCCATAAAGTGCTTTTTTGGGGATAGGACTGGTGCAGATGCCCAGGCTTGTTTGCCTGGGTAGTTTTCACACCTAATGACAGACTTTAAAAGTAGCTCTAATTTGCATCAGCTAGGGCAGTAAGTTGCGTGTCTCATGCTTTTGGCAAAATATTATGCCATTTGTCTAGTCATTAAACAAACATGCTGCATCAGTATTTAAAGTTTAATCTCGTCCATTTTTCTTTTGGCACATARGGAAACCAAGAGAACAAACCCAGCTTCTTATACGACTTTGTAAAATGGTCTTAAATGTTTCACTAAGCTGCATTTTCAAGGCAGCTGTGCTTGAGACACCTTATTTACTTTTTAAGCACGATCTAGAGGTTCTGAATAGGCTCTTTAGGTCCAGCTGTATTTTGATAGCACTAACATTGTATAATATGAATCTGTCCTCTGCCTTTCACTCCCTTGGCTGGGGCATTTCTATCAGTGCAGAGCACAACAGAGCCTCTGTTAGCCAGCATGGTCAAGAAACATGCAGGGGGCTGGCTCAGAACAGGGATCCTCAGTTCCTTGCCTTCCAGCTCTGCTGTGGGGAGAACAAGGGGCTGAAAAGAGGCAATGTAAAACATCAAGCTGAAGGATTATTGTATCAGGGATAACATAAGAAAAATCAAATGTACATCTGGGAAATAGGGTGGAAAGAATCCTATTGAGCCAGATCCAGTGGCATCATAGAATCATCTCTGTTCTCTGGCCTGTGAAATTAACTAAGGCTGAAGAATATTGAAAGTGAAACAAGAATATAACTAGACAGCCTTCTGCTGTTAAAAAAAAAAATCACAGGCCTGTATTTCATGGAGAGAACCTAGCACAGAAAGGAACAAGTTTATTATTTATTCTTYGAGTAACATCTCCAGTAGCAGTCTCTCAGTGGATAATTGACTCCTTGTAAGTTGGTTTTTGCTGGGGGATGCGTATAAATCCACCTGTACATGCAGGTCAGTAAATGTGAGCACACACACAGGTGCACACTCATCATGGTGGCTGAAGAACTGGGAGATCAGGTCAGGGCTGGGAGGGAGCAGCAGCATGGGCAGCATGGAGCTCTGGCAGCCCCAGGAGCAGTGGCACAGCTCTGGCAGCCCCAGGAGCAGTGGCACAGCTCTGGCACAGCTCTGGCAGCCCCAGGAGCAGTGGCACAGCTCTGGCAGCCCCAGGAGCAGTGGCACAGCTCTGGCACAGCCCAGCCAGGACAAGGTCACTCCTTGGCCAGCTGTGCTGGCAGCAGGCAGAGCATTTATTGTGGGGCTGGGGAGATGGTGTTCTTCCAGGCTCTGCCATCCACAGGCCAGGGAGTGTAGGGTGATCTTGGAGCAGGAGGTTGCTTTGGTTTGTGTGGTTTTGAGGGACTAGGGGGAAGGAACAGGGGAAAGAGTTCTTAGTGGGGTCTAATTGCACCTTTTTTTTTTAATTTTAAGGGCATTTCATAGCTGTCCATCCATCTAGTTTTCTTTCTTCATCATGGTCCTGTTGCCATTCCCCATCCTGCTCTTTTCCTTACCTGTGCCCTGCTTGGTCTCCTGCCCTAGACATTGCCTTCCATTTCCTTCTGTGGTTTCTTCCTCGTTTTCTCCCTCAGTTGATGTCTGCATGCCCTTCCCCTTGATGAGACAGACTGATTCCCTGCACTCCTGTCTTTGGGAGCAGTGGTTGGTCCCCAGGTCAGCCTGTTCCTCTCACACTGCAGGACCTGAGCTTCTGGTAGCATCATGCTCTGGGCTGTGGCCTTGCTGCAGAGCTGGCTGAAGCTCTGAGAGTTCCCCTGCCCTGGCTCATGTCTTCCATGAACTTATCAAGAAATAGATCTCAGGATGGATGATTTGTTAGTATTAGGCAGGATTTTGTTAATAAGTCTGTCTTAATCCTTGTGAAAATCACAGGAGCTTTTTGGAACTGCCTATTTAAAGAAAACCATGCAGGCACAAGCTCTGGTGCTCCTTCTGTGTSCCCACAGTGTTTTGCTTGACTCTTACAGACAGCTCCTCCTCTTGGTCTCCATTCAAGATCATATCATTCATGTCGTAGCACCAGCACTGAAATTTCTTAGTTTGGCAAGTTCCTCAGTAAAGGGTCATAGGATCCCTCTGGCTTGACTTCCTCAGGTCACCTCTAGCAGGAATTTCTGTTGCACCAGGATGGGACAACAGGGGATAAACACACTTAGCTCTACCCCATCATTAGCAGCTAAGCTGTTATTTGTGGCATGGAGTTTTGCTGAGCTCTCAGCATCAGCAGAGGAGAGAAGTGATAAAAAAGGACTTGTGGCTCTGTGGTGGGTTTCTGGGCCTTCTGCCTTGCTGAATGTACAAAGGTGAAGCCTTTATAGGCATTTGTGCTACTGCTGCAGTGGTGGATCCCTTAGAGCTAGGCTTTCTTCCCAGCCTTGCTCAGAAATCTGTGTCTTAGAGGACCAGCAGTCACTCTTCTGGCCCAGGAAAGGGACTGACAGCTCTGAGGTGGGGACACTGCTCATCCAGCCACAGGAGTATGTTGGTGTCCACATGGCCTGGTTGKGCTCTCTGTTGCTCAGGGTGTTCAAGTTTCCTTGAAGACTTTCCCATTGCTRTGTGCTGTTCTCCTGAGCTTGGTTCTGAGCTTGCAGCAGCTGCTGTGAAGGTCGGAGTTTGGGCAATATTCGTGTCTGGCTATCTTGAAATATTTCATACAAACAAACCCCAGGAGCTGGCAGGGCAGGCTGTCAATAGCCTCTGTGAAAGGTGAGTTTGAAGCTTTGCCTTGGCCTCACGGTTCGGAAGGAGGCTSTTACCAATGGCAGCAGGTAAACACTGACAGCCCCAGTGTAGGCAGAGAGGAAGGGGAGGTGCTTTCCAATGGTCTGTTAGTTGCTGCTTTCAGCAATTCCATTCCATTTTGCCTCTCAGCACGTACTGATTGATGCAGGAAATTCTTAGAGGCTCGGTTTACCAAAGTCCTTGACTAAAAACCCAACATTTTTCCCCTCAGGCAGAATTGATCATTTACTTTAAAGATTTAAAACGTGATCTCATTATTTGCACTGAAAATTTTGTAGCTGCAACAGGGAGTGTACAGTGGATTTTGCTGTCACCATCCCCTTGTATACCCCTGGGACTTTACTTAGAAAAAAGCAATGCCTTAGTAGTACTACCCTGTGGTTTGTACATGTAGAGCCCTTTCCTGGGGAACAGGACTAGAAGCAGGCTGCTGTGCAGCCAAAAATGTCACAAACTATGAGCTGCTGGTCATTTTAGAAGCCAGAACTTCTGGATCCTTTCAAGTTCTCATCCTTGAGTTACAGTGTGACTTGGAATAAGGCAGAGAA
This sequence comes from Cardinalis cardinalis, assembly GCA_014549065.1. NCBI lineage: Eukaryota > Metazoa > Chordata > Aves > Passeriformes > Cardinalidae > Cardinalis > Cardinalis cardinalis. Next base: position 3,148,381 of record JACDOX010000029.1, read on the forward strand.
GYTGGAATTTTAAACAGCACCCTTTGAAATGAGTAGTATGTGGGTTCTTTATTCTGTGCATCCCTTTCAGAGTGATCACTCTTAGTCTGATAGGTTTGTTAAAGCTCAGAAGGTCTGATTACCCTCAAATTTTGTGTGATTATTTGTAATGCTGACCATGACATGTATGTGCCTTAGTTTTCCTAAGCACAAAAATCATCATGAGAACACAGTATTTACCTTCCTTACAGCTGTGAGGTTTAGTGTTCTGCCAGGCATTTGGGACACCAAGCTTATRGATTATTAATGACTAATAATTACTCTCTAGCTGCTACTTACAGGTGGTCAGCAGCTTGAATGCAGCCCACGGGGATGGCTGCACCCACCTGTCACGCCACGCTGGCTGCCCACGTGCTGCTGCTGTTTGCAGCTTATTCTAATTACTTCTCTTCCAGACCCAGTAATGGCTTTTAATAGGCTTCCCTGCCTCTTGCTTGGAGATGTGTTGTAATCACCCGTGCAACAACTGGCTGAGCTACAGGGGGGGCTGGAAAAGCAGCCCTGAGCTCCTGCCGACTGGAGTCATCTGCGGCTGCTGCCTGGTCCTGGGGCTTTTCTCCCTTTGCTTTTCACCTTCATAAGCTGCTGMAAAATTAAAGAGATGAGGACATTGCCTGCCACAGTAGGTGATCTCACTTTGTCACTTTCAATGAAAACGTGACACGTTTAGCTCCCATTTTGCTACTTTTTCTTCTTTTTATAAAGGGCATAGGCATCTCTAAAATTTATTCCTGCTTTAGCAGACATGGCATGGGGGGAAAAGCTCCCTTTCTGTGGTGTGGGACCAATGTCCTAATGCACAGTTCCCAGGACATGTTGAGAGCTGCAGCTGGAAACATGTAATCAGTGACTAATGAATTTCCTGTCCTACAAGAAGCCCACATACTGCATTACCCCTCACTTGTGCCAGGACTGTGTTATTTCTCTTGTGGAAGAGGAATTCACAGACTTTGGGGATGGATGCTGCCTGTCTSCACCCAGGTCATGCCAGCAGTCTGTCCATGTCTTTGGCAGCCAGAGGCATGCTCAGGAGCAAGGGGCTCTTGTGAAGGATGAGTGCAAGTCCCAGGGCTCGYGTTACTTGGCACACAACAGGGTGAAGAAGGATTGGCCCTGTGGTTAAGGCACTGGCTGTAGCTTACGTAAGTTACTTCACTTCTGTGGTACTGCAGTAGCACAGTGAATGAGTGAGGTGAAGAGTAAATTCTAGGAGCTGAGACCATGTTCCTACTGGTACTTTGAGCACTTAATAGACTCTGTTAGGTAGAGAGGGGACTCTTCTGCTAGTCTTAAAACATATATGCCACTTTTCTATTTTTCTGATATTTATGATAAAGGAATAGCTTCATCAAGTCTGATTCTCAGGGCTTTTTTATAGGAAACATGTCTTTGGGATAAGGCCTGGTGACTTAATTCCTCATTAACTGCAACTCTGACATGTCTGCTGGGGGGAGCAGGCTCTTGTGTTATCACAGTTTTCCAGGCATCACTTCACTGATGCTCCACAATCCTACAGCATGTCCAAGGGCCTGACTTGAAGCCTGGAGGCTGTCTTGGGCCTTAGCAGTACTGCCACAGGGCAGTACTGATGGCACACCTCCTTTGAGAGGAAAAGTGCACARATGCACACGTGGCTCCTTGCTAGGACAGCGTGTACAGTTTGCACATGGACGGGGTGTTGCAGCCAATAAATGTGTTTATTTGTTTCTCAGCAGCACCCTTGGGTCAATGCTGAGCATCATCTGACTGTTTCAGTTGATTTGCTGGGAGCTATGCATCCCTCATTGTCTTTGAGTTGGGTAACACTGCAGAAAGTAACCTCCCCAGCCTTCCTTAGCTCTCTGCTTACATTGCATACTTCTAGTAATTATGCAGAAATGATGTGACCTTCTGATGTCGTTTGAGCTGCAGAAATAAAAAATACTGTGTAATAGGATGTATTCACACTAAAATTATTGCACAGAACAATAACTAAAATTCAAAATATATTGCCTTTTTACTTYGCTCAGAGGAGCTGTAGTTCCAGATGTCTCTGTTCTTGTAGAAACTATTGTGATTCATGTTATGGTACCAGAAAAAAACCCAAATCAGTCTTCCACTATACAAGTAACAAAAAGTCACTAAACAGCAAGAAGAGCTTAGCTCTATGTGTGTTAGGTCTTGAGATGAACCTAATCTTGCTTTATATGCCAGTTTTAGTCTCAGATAGGAACAACAGGACAGCAAATGCCTTGTGCTTTSTGTGACAACATTGGGGTTTCTACAGCATTTAAAAATCATTCAGGTTGGTTGTTTTGGGGGTTTTCTTTTGGCATGTGAATAAATCCCTAYTTTCCCCTTCCTTTACAGGTTTCATTTTAGGGAATTTATTGCTCAAGCAGACAGATCAGTCTTCGTTGGCTTAGTAAGGAGTGGGGTATACAGAAACTTTGAAGTGAGGCCTTACAAGAGCAGTGTCYCTTCTTGCAGTGCTGGTGCCAGGCACTCTGAGTTGAGCTTTGAAAATGGGAGGAGGTGTATTTGGGGTTCTTTCTGCTGCTGGAGGACAGGCCACCGACTCTGCTGAGGTGAGAGCAGGGTGTATAATAGAGTTCCTGGGAGAGAGCTGGCAATGGGGTGCACAGGGAAAAGAGCAAGATGCACAGCTGATACTTGATAGCTGCACAGGGCAAACATGGCAGGGATCTATTTGCATAGTGTTAGGTCTCTAGCATACCTGGAATGGGACAGAGGGTTCCATGTCAGGACTTTGGTACTTGRGTTGCTTTGCCAGTGTGTTCATTCTTAGACTGAGGTGGTTGTGTCCCAAGACAATCTGCCATTCAGTTTAACACAGGAGCTTTTGCAGAAGAGGTTTTCTGTGCTTCGTCAGTGTGCCAGCACTGATAATGAACTGTATGAGTCCCATCCCAGAAGAAGAAAATCCATGTGAGATAAGCACAGGTTAAGCTGAGAACTGTGGATTTGCCATCTGCTTGCTCTAGGTAGCAGTAGGGCCATGTAAGGGCCAGTTACCCAGGGAAGCATTGGTGATAGTTGTACCTGTTTCCAGACTCTACACAAAGAGACAGCCTGAGTGGTGGGCCAGGATCTTACACTTTTGGCTGAGGCAAGGAACAATAATAACCATTTCCACCAGGAATCTCTGGGTTTCCATCATTATTCTATACCTTAGTCAGGTGAATAACATTGTGTGCACAATAATCCCAGTTTGCTCTTGAGAGACAGTCAAATAATTCACTCAGGAAAGCATGATGACACTTAATTGCAGTTTGAGCAAGATCAGTTATGGTCCTTTGTGGCCTAATTTGCTACTCCCAGCAAGCCACYAATACCTCAAGGCTGAGGCTGTTGCACCCAGCAAATGTTTGTTGCCTTTGTTGCTGTGCTCCAAAGCCCTCCCCATTCTAGGGGATGGACAAATGCAAAGTCCTCTTCCCTGAAAACACCAAAGGAAAGAGGAAAATCTTTTGCAAAGCAACCACTGTTGTGTTTTTTTCCTGAACCACATTTTAGTCTGGTCAGCATTCAAGTCTGGAATTGTGTGCTGCTGTGGTTAAAAGAAGGGATGTGAGTCACAAGTCTTTAACTTGTAAATACMATTTTTTCCCCCTGCATAACCTTGAGTAGATGACATGACCTGACAGTGGCTCTCTTTGCTTCGTCTGCTCTGGAGCCTTCATCCATAAAAGCTGTCAGGAGAGAGGATGGYAGTAAAACACATGTGAATGCAGGTTCAGGTTAAGATATTTTTCTGAGGTTTGGGTGGGATTTGGTCTGGCTGTACTTTGAGATTCATACTGAATGTAAGGTGTACCTGATAGGCCTTGATTATGTCCAGTGTTACTCTTCTGCTCCCTTTGTCACTTCTGCTTTCTTAGGGCWTAGAATCAACAGGCTTTGTTATGGATCTGCACTGTGCATTAGCTCAGCCACAGCCTCAGCAARGTCCAAGACATGTGATGTTTTGTGCATTCCTGCAAGATATCTTGTGACTCTGGCCATTCCTTCAGGAGATGTCTGTAGCCCATTGCTGCATTTCCTTGCAGAGGCACAGCTGGAAGCAGCATGCAATTTCCTGCTGAATGGACTGTGATGCATACTATATGAATAGCCCTGTCTTCAGTACTGGGGTGGGCTCTTCATGTCTCTTTCCTTGTGTGCCTAAGCTGAAAAAGTGGTATCAGGCATGAGAGAGCTGGATGGTAGGTTTGTGTTCAGCAGAGTTTATTTTGGTGAAGGSCACTGCTCCTAGCTTAAAAGTCTGATTTCCCTGGCTGAGCTATTCCTCCCTCAGATTCCTCATTATGATCCACTTCCTCCAGTGGTAAATTGGAAGTAGTCCCCTTGTCCTCAGTGTATTCCTGCACTGGTTTCCAGCCTAACTGAGCAGACTGCTCCCAGCAGACCCACCCCTTGTTTCAAGCAGTGCTGTGCACAGCTGGGACTGTGAACTGGGGAACAGTGTCTGCAGGTGTGTGTCTGGGAAAACTGTCAGTACTTGATTGTATTCAACTTCAGTATTCTGAAACTACAGTAGCCTGGGAAAGTGCAGCTATTAGTCTTACTGSAAAACAGCTCCTGTTTTAATTGCCTGGTAGAATTGAACACAGTTTTCCCTATTACTGTCTTTATTTTGATTTTAAACTGTTCCTTTAGATGGTGTGTAAATGTTTTTTCATGCTAGTAGAATTAGCTGAAGTTGAAAATATACTCTTGAAAAAGTTTCAGTATTTTTAATTTTTGTTTTGAAACACCTTTTCTGTCTGAAACTCAAAGATTGTTTGAAATGAGCAACACGTGTTTCAAGCCTAAATTAAACTTATTTTGACATACTTGTTTTATGTGAAAAATTAAGACTTTTAGTTGCTGTTGACTTTTCCTTAGGCCAGCGAGTGAACTGAAAGATGACTTTTATTGCTGCTGCTATCTGCAATGCATGCCRTGGGTCTGTTTGTCAGTTTGTCCTGGCAACCTACCTCCCTTGGTCCCTGGGGGATCCCTGGATGGGATTATCATATATTTACTGTCAAAAGAAGAGCTCCTATGCTCTCTCATCCCTTCCCCACCCCATAAATCCTATTTTCTCAGCTATTTGGCCCCCACAGCCAGGGTGTCTGAGGCATACTGGACTTTGAAGGATGATTTTTTTTTTCTCCCAGCTTATTTACAAACCAGGCTGGTCCCCCTTTGCCTCTGTGAGAGGGGCTCAGGCATCTTGCCTGAGCTTTTTGGGCAGCAATGTCAGCCATGCTCAGCCAAGACAGTGGATTTTGTCCTGAATGTGTCAGCAGCCCAAGGAATTGCTTAGCTGTGTGTCACTGTCACCATGTGCCCAGCTCCTGGCCCTTGTGCAGGATCTCATTGTTRGGGAGTCAGAGTTTGTGAGGCAGGGATTAACTTCCTCCTGTGCTGCTCCTGCGAGCCAGGGTTTGTAGGGGTTTCGTTTGGCTGCTAAAAGGAGAAAAAGCAGCTATTTACTTATAAGAGGGTTTTAGTGGACTTTGTGAAGGATTGACACGTGCCTCAGCTGCTTTTAAATATCACTGCCCCATCCTGGGTCAGGATACGTGTCCTGTTTAAAGTTGGGTTACCTCCCACATCCTAAAGCTCAGGGTAATTCCTTTTGCAATGAGGAGCCCTGTGGGTGGGCCCAGTAGGTTACACCTCTTGGTAGCATCACCTTGCTCATGCTGTGCTGTAAACAGAGCTTGCTGCTGCTGCCAGGATCATCCTTGTGCATTTGCATTTTCATTTTGTAATTCTCTATTTGAGTTTACTTGATGTGCCTAAGGGCATTACAGGGTCCTCACTGTTACAGTGAGTGATTCACAGCCCACAGTGCAGTGRTTGCCCTCCCCTGCAATAACTCCATCAGAGAAGGGAGGGAGCAAAAGTGGTGGGAGCTTCCTTAGGAAAAAGCCTGATAATACACTGGGAAAAGAAGGGGCTGAACTTATTTTCTTTTTTAAATGCAACATAAAAGGAAATAACTACATTCTCATTGCTAGACACTGCCACTTTACTGGACCTTACTTCGAAAAGCCTCTTCTCTTCAGTCAACCCCATTTTCTCTTATCTCTTCATAGTTTTGGATTACCATCATTATAGGTGTCAGTCCTGAGCTGCCAAATAACTTCCCAGAAAATTTTTATGTACAAGAGAGGGCTTATTAAACTGGAATATATGTATGAGAGTCAGGTTATTGTGCAAACAAATATTTTAACTTGATGATATTTAATGTTTTGATTTGAGCCCTGATAACCTAAAGTGGCTTCATATAAAAATTAAAGACAATTTCATAAAATAATTGTTAATGATTAATGAAATAACCACCATATAATTAATTTTATTATTATAATTTAATCATTAAATATTATMATTAGAAAATAATTATAAATTACATATTTATTAACCTGTAAGTGTGGTCAGTCACCTAACTCGTGATATGGGAATCTCTGGCACTTCCAATACTTTATTTTTTTAACCCAAAAATGATATCTGAGTCCCAAATGTAAGAGCAGGAATTAGTACAAGTAGCTTGTATGTGCCTGAAAACCAGGCAGCCCTGGGTTTTACGTGACAAACTCTTTCAGCAGCTYGCTAATTTCTAGCTTGTCTGCTGCAGGGTAATCAGTGCAATTCCCAGGAAATCCATGAAGGTTTTAATGAGCCATGACATGTTGAGTGCACAGTCAGCGTGAAGCAGTGCAGTGTGAGGAAGCTGTTGGCAAAGGCTGATGCTCACAGATCCTGAGGAGCCAGCTGCTAATCCTGACACTTGCCCAGGGAACTCAGATATTGGGAACTCTGTACCACCTTGCTTCATCTCTTTCACTGTACAGGTGTTGTATCCATAATCTACCTCTGATGAATGAGTTTCCCCTACTGGCTGGTTTAGGATATTCTGTGTAGGTGTTTCTGCTAGAACACTCTGGTTCTTTATTAGAAGACAGGGTAGTCCCTAATTTTGCCAAAATTCAATTTTTCCAAAAGTCACTGATCTTTAATGGTGTCTATATCTCATTGTTTTCTGGGACTGTGAATCAAAGCCTTCACTTAGCTAAAGTGWTCATGACTTTTTGTTTATGCTCCCTCTTGTGGTTTTGTAAGTAGCATAAAATCTGAATCTATTCTTTTGAGATTTAGAGCTACACTTTTACATGGAACTATTGAGAGATATTTAGGAAGTGAAGCTACATGCTAATGAACCAGGTCCATAGCAAGCTGGCAGATTCATCCCATAGACAAACATAGATAACAAAACTGGAGAGAGCTCAAGGAAGTTACGTTCATTTTGGATTTCAGCATCCTAAATAATACTTATCATAAATAAAAATTAATGATTATTAAAATTACTTAAATTTAAATATTATTAAATATTATTAAATATAATAAAATTATAAAACTATAAAAATTATTATAACATAATAATTAATAATTTAATACTTCCTTACTGGGAGCAACTTCATTTTTAATTTGGTAGGCTAGTGTTTTGAATGGCCATGCTCAAACTTTAAGGARCTTATTTTATTTTATTCCATTCTAAAATGCAAGTATCATATTCTGAAAAGATCAAAGACAAGRAAATTTAGTAAACTAACTGAAGCTAACTCTTTTTTCAGTCAGATACACACCTCTTCAAATCCAAATTGCAGCACTCGGACTCCGTAAGCCGAACCAAGAGGGAATGGAAAATCAAGCAAAATTTATAACAGGAAGGATGTCTTTTATTAGGTCAAGTAATGCAACTAAAAATAAGAAACAGGCATACTTTTGTGCAYACGAATACTGACATGCACAAAGATGAAACTGGATTTGATTTTTGTTAAACATCAATGCATGTATTAAAATGAAGAGAGAAAAGGGACAGTTACTGGCAGATGGCCTGGAGTTTTAAAATTCTTTTTGCTGAAGTGCTGCTAGTATCATGGGTGAACAGACTTCCCCATGGCACTCTTTGAATTACCTGGATTCTTTTAACAGTCATTTCTGTCAATTGAAAACTTGCTGAGTAGTAGCTAAAGATTTTGGGGAAATGAGTGCTGGGGAATGATGTAGTGAGCACTATGGTGAAGATAGCCCAGCAGCATGAGGCAGTGGCTTTCAGGAGGCTCCTCCCTTCCTCCCCCCCTTAAACCACACACAATAACACATCCTAGGTGGTCGAGGAGACTTTGCCTAGAAGTACAAAGTGCCTGAATTGCACATGTGATTGTTACACTGGGATAAAAGCTGGAGTCGGGATGAGGGCAGATCCCACTGCTTCAGTACTTGTACTTTTTGAAAAGCCAATTTGGCAAGCAGCGTAACAAGAGCCTAACAAGTGGATGGACATATGGGGAGGCAGAATAATAGTGCTTGAGGAAGAGGGTGCAGATGTGAGCTGCAGCAAGGGCGTAGCTCCATATGGCACGCTGCTGACCTTCGGTTGGTGCCTGAATGGCCGAACGCGGCGCGGGGCCCAGCCAGCAGGGCTGGCCTCACTCACATCATCTGCCTCCAGAACACAATAACACAGCTACCACAGCTGGGGTGCCTGGCATCTTCCTGGTGTTGCTGCACCTTGCAGCTCTGACACCTTCCCTGAAACGCTCRGTGTGTTCCATGCTACTGGAAAAATACATACCATGACCACTGCTAATGTGGTGGTGGCGGCTTCTTAATCCCTGTTAGTCCTCTGTGCAGGAGGAGCAGAGATAAGTGTGCAGGGTACTTAATTTCTGTCTGTGTTCCCAGTGTTTAAAAGCCTTTATATGCCTTTGGAAAGGAAATTACTTAATTCTTTCAAGCAGAGAATATTAAAAATCCTGTGGTTAGCATGTTTATTTGAGAAGCATAGTGGAATTTTTTTTTTTAATAAACAAACCCCAGAGGGATGTGCATGTTAGGTAGAATAACAGAGGCACTGTGTTATAAGGAGACTGGGATGTGTGGAGGGCTTAATTCTTCAACCTAGAAATCCTTTGACAAAATACACTTGATAAGTCCAAACTATCACTTATGATTTATTATCATTTGTTCTTCCCTTTCCCTTTTCAGCTGTTAATCCTGACACTGGCTTAGAGTTTGGCCCCGTTTTATCAATGGCTGCTTGAAGTGCTCAGGAGAATTTGCTCCAGTATTCAGCAGAAGTCTTTGATATATGAGATTGTAGGCTAACACTGATAATCTTTTGTGAGGAAGTGTCACAATACATACATCGATCATCCAAGCCTCTGTCTGTCAGACTCTCCCAACCCAACCGTATTTTTCATGACACAATGCAGTGCATGGCCTTTAAATTACCCATCTGTCTGACAAATCAGTGAGTGTGGCAGAAACTGGCAGCAGTTTGACGTCGCCTATCACTTTAACTGAAGTGAAAGTAATGCAAACAGATTTATGGGATCCCCTTTGATTATAGACTATGAATATATTTGGAATTGATGTTTGTGAGAGAGACACAACAGAGGGGCAGGAAAGGCTTGTAGGCAAAAGCACTAGTGTTGGGTTTGCAGCTTTGCATTTACTATGAGGGAGATTGTTCTGTCCTAAATTTTTTCCTGCCCATATGGTGCATCTCATCTGAGCACCTCTGACCTTTTTCTTTTTCTTTCATCCTGACTGATTATTTAGCTGCTCTAAATTCATAACGTTATACATTTTAAGGCTAAGTTTTCTAAAATGAGTTTGATGTACAGCTGTTAAATAGATCTGTAACATTCATTGCGTGTCAGTAAATACTGCTGAATTTCCAAGTGGGCTCRGAATACAGTGGAGCACAGCAGAAAACAAAGAGCTGGCAAGGATGGCTCCTTGCTGCAGTGCTGATGAGGACTTGAGTTCTGTGGTGGAGTAGAGCAAAGCATTGGCTTGGCTTTTTTGATCCAATGGTTTATCTTTGCAGAAGTAACCAAGACCTTGGCTTTTGCCTTTTTCCCTTCATGCAAATGCTCTGGCCCCAGTATAGTATTGCCATGAACCTGGTTCATAACCAAAGTCTAGCATAGTAAGCCTGGATTTTTAGGAAGAGAAYTTTAACCTACTCATTGACACTGTTGCTTAAGTGTAGTGGTGAATTGTGATGGTGAAAGCTGGGACAGAGAACTACTGAGTGTGTCTCATGTGCAGGCAACAACATGCCCATTCTGGGAAGCCCAGAGCCATTCAGTCCAAGTGGTAGGGTGGTACCCTTTAGGTTTTAGTACATTTGTAAAATCATTTTCTGAGCTCTGGAGCTTACACAAGCTTCTTTTGAAACACTGCTTGCCTTTCTTCAGAGAAGCCATAGACTTAAGTGATTCCCCTCTTTTTAAAGAAATAGTTTTCATGAACAAAGGTGCAGGCATTGGAAGTCMCTCAACAAAACAGTTGAGGTTCTGCTGTGATGGCTTTTGCCTCGTTTCCTGAGGAAATTGTGATTTGTGAGTTTGCCACAGAAACTCAGCTCATTCTCTAAACACCTTCAGAGTTTTCTCGTGCCAAGCAGCRCTGAGCCAAGACAATCTGTGACTGATGTGGGTTTTTGTATTCCTGCTGCCACAGCCAATGGTAGCTGGGGAGGATCATGATCTACAGCTGCCTTGAGATAAGTTTTCTATATTTGGAATCCTTCCCCAAATTTGCTTAGGGGATGTTATTATAACCTCAAGCTGAATTTAGTTTGTTGATTCCAGCATGCAGCCTATCTGAGGTGCCTCACTGAGGTTGCCATGTAGCTTTTGCATTACCTAGGAGCCTCTGGCTGCTTCCCATAGGAGAGGCTAGGTGGTCTTTGGAGTCTGTCTCTCTCTCTCTCTTCCTGTCTCGAACTTGGTTAGTGGGAACCTATGCAAAGCTTTATTTTGGCTAAAGGAAACCCTAATATGTTTGCATTTAGCCCCTAGTTGACTAGGACATCCCCAGTGCTTGCTTTTTTTACAAATCCAAGCTACTCCTGTTCTAAAATTTCCACACACAGTGCTCCCATCAGGTCCTGCCTGCCTGCATCCCACATCCTACATCTCCATGAGCGTGAAAACACGCTCATTGGAGAGCCCTCTGTGCAAGTCCCACACCTTGTTGGTGTTTCTGAGGGGAGCCACRTCTACACTGGAGCACAGAAGACATGTGTACTATCCCAGTGTAATGTTCAAAGCACAGACATCAGCCAGGCTAGGATCACTTTGGAAATGAGAGCTATGGATTGTCTTTGCTAATGTCGTTGCTCTGGTATAATCCTGTATGAGGTTTTTTCAAGCACAGCTTTGCATTCAGGAATCCCACCAAGGCAGGCATGACTTGGGTGGAGCTGTTGCTTTATGCATGTTCTGCTCTAGTAGCACAGCAGAGAGCACATGTGAGCACAGTCTCAGTGTGGTCTCTTTTGGTTTAAGTCAGTCCTAGGTTCTTCTCTACAGGCAGTAGCTCTGAAAATCAAGGAAAGTACGAGCTTTAATACAGYGTGGTTTGAATGTAATTTCTAGGACCCAGTCAATGATACCGGATGAAATGTAGCCTGACCTCTCTGCTTATAGTACCTTTGACTAACTACTGAGTCAAAATACCTACTTTTTAATCATGAATTTTTCTTCACCTCTAGGGAAGATGCATAAACTTCACCCGTGTGAAGTCGGACGGGACCTCTGCCCCTTACAGCCCACCACCGAAGCTGCCATTGCGCGACAACGCTCCCCTCAACAATGCTCCAAGGAACCCTTCCTCTCCTGTGTCTCTGCAGCCTCCTTCCAGGCAGCCACCTCCTGGGCCACCTCCATCCCGAGCCCCTCCTGGACCTCCTCCTTCACGCCCACCCCCGCAGCCCATGGCTTAGAGTGCAGCAAAACCTGATCGACACAACACGTCTCTTTGCTGAACACAGCATATTTATTGAGTATTGGTTTACAGTTAAAGATATCAGAATTTGTTGCTGGTCAGCAAAAAGAAAAAGAAAAAAAAAGGGAAAAAAAATTGCCAAGTGTCAATTTTAGTGTATGAATATATTTATACCACACGTGCTGAGTAAACATTCAGTGGAAAGATTCAGAGCTATGGGGTATAGAAACAAACCAAAATGATCATCTAGATACAGTAGCAGCTTTTGTGTGTATACTTTTGGAGATGTATTTAGCTAGGACAGTTGTCTGACTTGGTATGTCAGATCATTCATTAATAACTTTAGCTGGTACTCGTGCATCAGTGGCTTCGATAGCTGCCGCCTACAGGTTGGCTCAMCATAGTTCATTGAGGAATTTGCCTTTTTTTTTCCCAATAGTACTGCATCAAGATGTTAATATGGATCAACAATTGCAAAGATAACTTTCTGCCTTTGGTTCTGCAGGTTGAATTTCCATTGAAGTTTTAAAGGGCCTATAACAGTAATGAGTAGACTATGTGCCAATAATCTAGATCAATAATCTGTCATAGAAGAGGGATATATTTTTTCCCCTGGAAAAAGCAGTTTTGAGCCTGCCATCTCTGCATATGTTTAGATGTGGTTGCATAGGATAACCACTGTAAGTGGGATACTCTGTCTAGAAATCCAGATTTTGTACAAAACTTGAGTTCATATTTGTCCAACATTCAGAGGAATTTTGAGAAAAATATTTTGTCTTTGTGTTTAGCTTTCACTTATAGAAAAAGTAGTCCAAAAGGAAGCAAACATACATGGAATTTGAGCGTGGATGCTGTAGCAAGCAAACAGAATGTRTTATTTATATCAGCAGCATTAAGGGACTGATTCTATTGCTATTTGATTGGATAAATCTCCTTTTGAATTCGATCCTTTTTTGATTAAAACATAAATTCTTCTTTGAGCAGCTATTTCTTTAGACAGTTCAGATCCCACTAATATGTGACCCTGCAGTCTACCTGTGGCTGAGAGGCATGGTGTGAAGAGTGAGCATGAGCTTTTATCCCTGTTTTACATGCTTGGCTGCTCTCCCATGCCCTCAATTTGGCTGTCACCAGAAGGGGACGTGAGCACCCACACAGAGGTGGGAATTTCTGACGCGGGACTGGGGGCCAGCCCATTATTAGTGTTCATTGAGCAATATCTGAGTGGGTTGTGCCCAGAGCATTCCCTAGTGAATCAAAATAACACCTGAGCTTGCTTTTTCTCCACCACTACCTATTGTATTGGAGAGGGAACCTATCCTGGTCTGCTTTGGCACTGGCTGTGTTTTTAGGATAGTTTTAGAAATAATATGTTGCATTATGACACAGCATATACCTATTTCTCCATCTGTGTGTGGGTGTGTAACACGTCGCAGGAGTTATTGGCACACAAGTCTAGGATAAAACACTAACTGTATTGTGCAGTTGCCCCAGATTTAAGAGCTTTTCATGCAGTTGTTACAGTCATATAAAATTGTACTGGCACAAACAGAAATCAAGCTTAATGTTTCCAGTGGAAGGCCCACTTGCAGAACACCACCAAGCTCTCATCAGTCTGTGCTGATCACTGTGACATGCCGTGTGTATGCAGCTGAGGCTGTCAAACATGACTCAGAAGAACCACAGAGCCTCTTTCTCCTCTTGCACTGCTCTGCTCTCTTGAGCTTAGCTCTTACCTCATGTATATTGGTGCAGGTAGTGGAATCATGGTTGTGAGTGCCAGCTGGCCTTGGAGCTGTTCCTAATTTAGGCCAGAGCCAGCAAAGCATTTCTGCATGTGTTAAAATATCCTGCAGGTCAAGAGAAACTTCCTTATGCCCAAGTGCTTTGCTGAYCTGTGACTTCATTGTGATCAGAAAGGAGAATTGGGGTGCACTCAACCCTATCCTCATTCTTTTTAGACACTTGAATAGGGTCTGCATAATTTGGGTCATGAGAATGGATTTCTGTTTGGAGGGGAAAGAAGAGTATGTGTGTGTGTGTGAGTGCCTGTGCTTGTGTGTGGGAACTGTGCAGGGTTTTGTGTGGTTTCTCTTGCTTTACAAAAATTGCTTGAGAGTTGCACTCCTATGAATAGAAAGGCCTTTTGCAGCCAGTGTGACAGTGTCATCACTATCGCTGTTTCTTTCAGCTGAAAGGTGACACTAAAAACAAGTCCCATTTTCCACTGCAGTTCTGGTGAAACTCTGTTTTTTACCCCAGTGAAAGGAGCTGGCTGACTGCAGTGAGAGGGCAGGAGGAAGGGTGGGGGAAGGTGCTTCACAAGCAGAGATCATTGATGGAYGTTATACTGGTAATGTGGAAACCCTACAATAACCTTGCTGGGTCAAAGACCATTTGTAATGTGTATGTACAGTGAACCTAGCAGCTTCTCACTTTGGTTGTGTAAGAATAATTAGTCAGCAAATGTTAACTAGAAATTGAAATGGCAGAGGACAATAAAACTGATACTTATGCCAGGAAAAGCAGGGCATTAGAGCTTTAACTTCTTGTGGGGCTGCAACAGACCACTGCTCTGTGGGTGCCAAATCTTTTAGCAGCAGGCAGCAGTGAGATTGAAGCAGTGACTTGGTGGGTCCAGAGTTAGCTTTAGCTAATGAAAAAGCCTGGGAGCCAGATTTTGTCTTGTCTTGCACCTGTGGAGATCTTGGGAGAGGTGAGTAGAGTTGGCAATTTGCCCTCATGTCARTGTTGGTGGAATTTGACTCCCTACCAGTGACAGTGGAGCTGTTGGCTCAGGCAGGGCTTCTCACAGTCGCACATCCAACATGCCTGTTGTTTGCAGTTGATGAGATTATTGGTCTTTGCTGGAGTAGACAGTCCKGCAAAGATAACCCGTACTAACAATTCTGCACATCTTGCAAGTGCAGCAGTAATGGGAGCAGCTTAGGCTTTGCCAAATCCCAGGTGAATGGATTCATGTGTGATAAAGCAAGAACCATAATGGATTTGAGAATTAGATTTGGCATAAATGGAGTTCCCTGCATTCTCACTGTAAAAAATTAAGCATTTGGTGTGTAACTCAAGTTTTGGCTGCAGCCTCTGTGACAGGAGCACTGCAGGTTTAATTTSCTAGTAAAGCAGAAAGGGAAAGTGAACTTTTTGGCCTTAAACTGAATTTTCTTTGCAAAGGTGGGAGCAGTGAATATGCTGCACTGACTACAGAARGGCCTTTTGGTTGTACAGAAATGTACCCATTTGCAGTGATCTCAGGCACTGTAACAGCACAGTAGGAGAAAGTAGTTGTTATTTTATCATCTGTTGAGCTTGATCCTTACCTGGTATAAATCAAAATAGACCAACTGAAATCAAGGCAGTAATATTGGTGTCCATCAGCTGAGAAATGTCTGAAAATAAAGGGACAAAGTGCCTCAAATGGGCCCATTGTTTCAATGTTTGTTTTGGCATTCTTGTATATGCCAATTGTGATTACAGTAGTTACACTGCTAAGCAATGTTCTCATGTGGGAATGATTCCCATGTATTTTCCAGTGTATAGCACCATTTGACACTTGCAAAAAAAGTGAATATCTAATTCTTCCCAAAATCCTAGAGGAAAATGTGGATTCAGGAGACCTTGGTCTCACACCTAGTACAGATGTGAAATGACACAAGGTGCAAAGCAGCGGGGAGGGAAATTCAGTGTGTTTAAACCTGATACAGAACCACATTGATCAAAGCATATTTATGGCCATTTTTCAAGCTCAGTGCATGTGTTGCCATCTGTGGGAGTAGCCTGCCGAGCAGACGGTCCTAAATAGAAAAAGGAAAAAGAATCAGCTTCTCATGTGAAAGAGCAAGCATAACAATGAATGACATTATTTCATGAACTGTACCAGTTCAAATGCATGTGCACCTGGTGCTCCTAATGCTTTTTAGTCCTGTTGGTCTTCAGACAACACGATTAGTAATAYGCTTTCTCTCTTTAATCACTTGCTGTTTTTATTGTTGTTACTTTGGGTTTTTTGTGGTTTGTTTTTTCGGGTTTTTTTTAAAGAAACATTTCACTGAGAAAACAGCCCTACTTCTGTAAATATAGAGTTTAATTTGGAGGAGACAGCACACTTCTGGAAGTTACTGCTGGACAGTTATTTATTAAAAGGGGCTCAAGGTGAATAAATAGAGGTGGCTCAGGATCCATGCATGCAAGTGTGATAATGCAGTATAGCATTTTCAGTTCTCTGTAGTTTTGGGGCAAGGGGAATTTTTGGGTCATCCTAGTTTTTTTTAGAAGTTTGTTACTGATATTCCTTTGAATAATGTAATAGAGATTCCTAGCATATAACATTGCTTGAACAAATGTGTAGATTACAATAGATTTTTTTTATTTGGGAGATGAGGAGGAGGGTTGTGAGGGAGAAATGTTTTAGGAAATGCCGTAGTTTTTATGGGGGGAAATGTACTGTACTCAATTTTTWWAATTTTTTGTTTGTTTAGGAA
This sequence comes from Cardinalis cardinalis, assembly GCA_014549065.1. Taxonomy (NCBI): domain Eukaryota; kingdom Metazoa; phylum Chordata; class Aves; order Passeriformes; family Cardinalidae; genus Cardinalis; species Cardinalis cardinalis. The sequence continues at coordinate 3,164,715 of JACDOX010000029.1, forward strand.
GATGTAGTGTTTTCAGAAACAGTGGGGATGTGGGCTGATCCACAGCTGGGGCATGGAGATGTGGGACAGAGGAAGCAGTAAGAWTTTTGAGGAATAAAGAAGCTTTACATGGGGGTGTGGGTTTGTTACTGGTACATGTGGTACAAATTTCTGTAACTGACATGCTTCTTCCATGTTATAATCATGTAACTTCATGCATTTTAGGCACGTGCTCTGTTTTTCTGAGAAAACCTTGCAAATGTAATGCCTGCATGCAAATGTGGGAGATGTAGCCAAAATCTTGTAATCCAACATAATGTAGTCTTAATGGCTTCAGAATCAACAATAAAAGTGCTTACTGGTTAAACACTATAAAGAATTTTATTGCAAGGTCATTTTAAGAGRTGATAAGCTTCTCTCTGTCTTCTTTCTAATCAGCTCAGCCACCTAATGGTCAGGAGAGGAATGTGGAGTTGGGCTGTCAGAATTACCACCCTTGACTTGCTGCTAACTTCATTAGAGACAAGAGTATGTTCTGTGCTTCAGTTTCATGTCTCTAGGCTGAGAATTTCGATCTTTTTCTAATTCAAAGGTAAGCCATTCTTTTTTGAAACCAGGTAGAATTGCTGAGTAATTTGAACTGGACTCAGGACTCAGACATTTATTAACTCAAGGGGCAGAGCCTGAAATAATTGCTGCTATCTTAAAGAGGAGTCATMGAATATACAGACATAGAGTAAAACCCATGCAAGACAAAATGCTAGAGCTCAAGACTTTAACAAAGAGAAATTCCATGGGAAATCCTACACTTCTGAAAACCCTGGAGTCACCAGGCTTCAGACAGAACTACAGATTTTCAGCCCCTCACTGCTTCTAAYGTTTCCTCTGTATCTGTTCCAGCCCCATTGAGGACTGGGGGTGGAGGGCTGGTGGACATAAGGCAGGCAAGAAATTCAGCAGGGGTAGGCCACAAAAATCTCCAAGCGAGCAGGCTGCAATTATGGGCAGTCAAGGCTGCTGCGAAGCTGCTGAGCTGTGGTCTGCACTCAGCGTGCCCAGCACGGCAGCCACAGCCCTGTGTGCAAGGGGGAAGGGAGCTGTCTTTGCACACACATAATCCCCTGAGCCTCGTCTGCAGGAAACGCTGGGCACCCAATTTTGGGGCTCTGGTAGCCAAGTGAACTCATTGCAGCAAAGCAGGTGGGAGCTGCCTGGRGCCCTCTGGGCAGCTCACACGGGCTGTGCTGCTGATGGGAATTGAAATCCTCAGCCTGGAGCTGAGCTGTTCCCTCATGGAGGCAGGGGCTCTGACAAAGAGCCTGGCTTGCTCTCACTCTGCACCCCAAGCTGGCAAGACAATAGTCACCCAGTATGGTTTTGTGGCCTTCGCTCTGTTTTGTTCTTCCATCTGCTTCTTACTCAAAAAGCAGGCTTGGGCTCTTGGAAGAGATCAGATAAACAAAAGTGCTCCTGCAGCCAAGGCTCTAAGCATTTTTATTCTGCATTAACAAAAATCCTACATTGGCTGCAGCTGTGGCTGCTTAGGTTTACACATGCCTGAGACAACAAAATTCAGATTTGACCTGAACTTTCCCAGAGACTGGGAATGTGCAGATCCAGGTCTTTAGTTATAGAATTTTTTATAAATAGCCTCTAGTGCCGATTTAGAATCTTTCATCAAATGTACTTCACAGTCTCAGGAGYGGCATTTCTATGTTCACATACACCAACCTCTGCCCTATCTGTCTGCATGAAAGTCAGCAACAAGAATTTTTTTGGCTTCACCAACCTGAGCCAGGAATGGAAAAAATGCTCTTTCCCCCTCTCCTCTCATTCCTTGAGAAACCACAGGCAGAGCACATTGCCCATGCTGGAAGCTGTCTGGTCTTTGCTCTGTGAATGTGCTTTGCCCTTTGGGATGGGACTCATCTCAAGTTTCATCTGTTTCTGTGACAAATTTCCCCTTTTCCTGCACATCAGAGGACCTTCCTTTTCACTGCACAGGAGGCTGCACTGGAGTTTCCTGGCCAGGTAACATCACTGATTTCTGACTGCAGCTCGGACTGTGAGGTTATGCATGATATGAAAATGTTCTCTAAAAGAAAGCTTTCCTGCTGGAAGCTCTTGCCTGTGACATAGATTGAGAAATGTTTCCTTTTAAGCTTTCAGAAATGCGTGATTGCATGGGTCAGTACTTCACTGAAGGTCCTTAGATCAGCCCATCTGTATCTCAGCCACAGAGGTCACTCGCTGAGGTGAGCTCTCCTCGCAGCAGCCTCTCCCTGCCGTGGAGCAGCTGCCTTGCCCTTCGTCCACGCTGATGTCCTGCATCTTGCTGAGCCTCTGGGCCACGATTCTGGAGCTCAGACTGTCTGATTCTTCAGGGTAGAAATAGGAGCCCTGCAGAACCTACCCTAGGTGCTGTGACCCAGAACACCTCACACCAGGAGTGTACACTTTTCCCTCCAATGGCAGAGGGAAAAGATTGAGAGCATGAGTTTTCCCAGAGAACACAGCAGCATAGCTGCCAAGCCATAGCCGTGCCATAAACACCCATGGGTTTGCCACAGGGTACCAAATACAGCAACTCTTGCCTTGCTGGTCATGCCTCATGCACTGTTAGGGTAAAATACTTAGTGCCCTCAAAGGTTTTCTGGTCTCTGGTTTTTTCAGTACATAGAGGGATGTTTTGAGGTGGAAACAGGAGTCTCAAGATTCTCCTTCATCATCAAAGATATATTTGGCCAATGAAAGCCAACAGAAAAACATGGTAAGCATATGTGGCAGCTCAATCTCTTCAGAAACACAACTGTTCCTGCTTTGTGTCTCCCTCTCCTTTTGCATCAAGGTTATCTCAGTTACCAGTGAATGTGCCTCGAGGGAGAGGTTGGTCCTAGTTCAGCTTTTTTTGTTGTTTTTGTTTTGGTTTGGTTTTTTTCCTGGATTTCTGGTGCAACCCTCTGTAAGGTATGTTTGGATCATCAGTGATAAAGGGATTTCAACACATCAGTGAGGCTGTTGTTTCCAGCAGGGAAATGCAGCAATGTCCTCAGCAGCCAGTGCCTTCAGAAGGCAGTTAAAAACCCTTGAAAGCCATCATCACAATGGCAGACTTGGCTCTGCTATAGCTCACCAGGAAACTCCAGCTCCAGGGGTGCAAACAGCCTGTACCTGGGACAGCAGGAGTGACAGTGTCCTGTCTGCCAGGACAGTGGGAGAGAGCCTGGTGGGGTCTGTCTCTTCCCAGGCTAGCAGCTATGGCTAGGGACCACTTGTGCCTTGAAGCACTTACTTTTCTCTATGGAAAAAAGTGGGCAGGGAGAAATTCTAACTCTGCAGGCTCTGGAATTTCCCAGCTCTCTCTCTGTTTCTGCCAATATTAATCATTTGTATTGCTTAAGTAACTCACAAATGAAAATGTGAAATATCTCAGTTGCCTCTGGGCCATACACAGGAGCAAAGGAGCAGCCCTGCCTGTAACCCAGGCCAGCTGGACCCAGCATCCCCCTGGGAGGAGAAGGCAGGATGCCTCCCAGGTGGTCTCAGGAAGCGTCTCTGCCGTGGTCTCCTGGCAGTTCTGGCTGGAGGCTGAGGTTTTGCATCCCTCATGGATCCTGTTCTCCCTTTCCTGAGCCATGCAGGGGTGGTGCTTGTCTGCTCCCCATGGGTCAGAGCTGCAGCCTGCTGGGGCCAACAGGGGCTCTGAGGGGTTGATGGAGCACCTTGGGGTTCACAAACTGCACAGTTGCTTTTGTGGAGTGCCTTTCCTTCCCTCCTGTGAGGTTAGTGCAGGCCAATCAAGTTGTGGCTGTTTCTCTGCTCTCCATTAGTGCCTCAGTTTCCCTTCCTGCAAGGACAGAGCCCAGCTCTGGGGGTTGGAGCACTGCAGCTCAGCCCTCCTGGCCAGGCAGGTTCAGCAATTGTAGCTATGGGGCTGCTCTCAGACAGCAGCAGCCAGCTTTCCTCTCTGGGTACCTCCGCAGCAACCCCTGGGGCAGAGGCAAGAGGCTGGAGAGGCTCCCGGTCCTGGCCAAGCACATGACTCATGGCATTTGGCATTCCAGGATTTTTGGTAGCTCAGGGGCAGCCCTAACTTAACAGCAGGAAATAAGAGTAGAACTAGAACTAGTCAGTGTGTTAGCAGCCAAGCAAAGTGATGATCCTCTGCCAGGGCTGGCCCAGCAGCCACAGCCCCAGGACAGGGAAGCATTACTTCATGTCTCTTTGTTTTGTTTTCCTTTGGCAAGATTTTAAGATGCCTTTTCTACACCCTCCAAGAGAGATCTGGGTACCCGCTGCAGTGTTACCTGTGTGAGTGGCATGAGCACACTGACTTCAGCGGGGTCACTGCAATTCTGCAGCAGTGGGAAGGGAACCAAAATCAACCAAAAGGCCATGGGTGCTGCTCAGCTCTGACATAAACAACTGGGGGACTGCAAGCAGTGAAGTGTATATAGCTGCCTTGCTACAAACAGCTGGACACATCCAGAGGTGCGAGCAAATTTTCATTTTTTACTTTTCTCTTAGGTTGCTCTGTGTGAGTTTGCCTCCATCACAGGGTAATTTCAAACAGCAGGACTGCATTTAATTGTGTACAATCACCTATACTTTTTCCATCAAGAAGCACACAAAACCAATTCCCATAGAGGCAGGTAGGTACATGCACAAAATACATCACAGCCAAGCATTCAAAGACTTGCTGGATGCTGCCTCTGCTGGCATGTGAGCTCCTGGCACCTGTCATGTCCCCATCAGACCMAAGTGAGCTGCCTCTGACCATTCTGATTCACGGGGTGCTTTATTTGTTGGCCTTTGGGGTTAAACAAGTACAGCAATTGCCTGCTTTGTGTGGGGAATGGTTGTTAGAGCAGCTGGGAGGAATTCCTTGGCACCAGCACGAGCTAAAAGGAGTGAGCAGAAAAATGCTCAGCCGGAGTCAGTGCCAGAGCAGAGGCAGGGCAAGTGTTGGTGCCTCCCCTGACTCTCCCACCTGCAGCAGAGTGTCCTGGGCAGGGAAGCTGCTGGGCAAAGCCAGATCCACGCCCTTCACTAACCTCTGTGTAGAGACCCCACAGCACAGGCGCCGCTGACACTGAGGTGCTGAGGAGAATCTAGCTCTGAGTTTTTCCCCTTTTGTTCCTTCTGTGATTGAACATGCCCCACAACATCCAATGTGAAATTCCTCTTATGCTTGGCTCATAGCTGCTTGCCGTGCAACTTGAAAAATTAAATTGCGATAATGATTTTCAAATGGAAATAAACGTATTTTGGGGTCATTTTCACTGTGAAGCGTGGTTCAAAGGCACCAGAAGAAATGGCAGGGTGAGTAGTGAGCTGACAAGTAGTACAATTTTGGCAGGGCTTTAGGAACTTTATTTTTGCATTACAGATGCTCTCCTTGCTCTAAACTGTTGCCTTCTCCATCTGACCCTTTTCCCCACCCAGGTGACACCTCATTCATAAAAAGATAATAACTTTGTTTGGATAGGCTTGCTGGCAAATTTACGCAGCTCTCCATTTAGAGAYCTGATTTCAGGTGAGGTGATTAAGAGTGATAAACAGGAAGAAAAGGAAGAAACAGAGGTGGAGGGGTGGCAGGGGTAGGGAAATGGAGCAGCAGAAGGTAGTGCCTGGTCTCTTTGTTTACACAAGGGCTCGAAACCTGCAGGATGAAACTGCCACGGTTTCACGGTGAGAGTGTGAGCCTGTCTGCAGGCATGGCGGCTGCTGCAGCGAGGGGCTGGGCTGGGGCCCTGGAAGGTGCTGTTAGTAATGGSTGTAAAGCTAAAAGACTTGTGTAAGGGTAACGTTCAGATCTGGAAGGCGCAGAGCTATGTGAGTTTGGTCATTTCTTTTATACATTTACAAAACCAATTCTGACGTTTGCTGAACTGGGTCCTCATCAGAGCTCCAGTTCTCCAGGGTTCTGCTAACAACTGGGTTGGAGAAAGGTATCCATTTTGTAGCCTTGTAGCAGAATATCCCTCTCCTGCTTGGTCTAAAGGGTATGCTCTTCTTCAAATTTAAGTACTTATGTTATATGGTTATAGTATTATTGCTTTGCCCAACAGCATATCTCTGTGTTTGGTCTGCCTTTTCCTCAATGATTCCACTTGATTTCCAAGTTCCTGGCTGAAAAAAATCAARCAAATTCATACTTTGGGGTGGAATTCCCAATGGACTGTGCTGTTTYGTTAGTCTTGAAAAGATTTTATTAGAAGTGAAAGCCATGAAAGGAAATTGCTGAGCATTTGAGGACCTGGTTTCCACAGGCTTTCATGTTCCAAAGAAGTCAACTCTTGGCCTGAAACTTTCCAGGCATAGGGCCAGACTTCACAAACTCGCAGATGGAAAAGGGAGCTGCCTCTATACCCTAGAAGACTTTAGTCACCCTCTATCTAAATTAGAGCATCCTTTATGCYGCTGTCATTCAGCCTACAACAAACCTGCCTGAGATTAATGGGTAGCAAAAGCTTCTTGAAGTGATGTCAGTCATGCACCCTTCCAAGGCTATTGGTACCTTTTTGTTAAAAACCTGATTGTGATTTCTGTTCCCTTTGTGCTGGCTGAGTACATATCAGGGGCAGCTCCCATGTCAGTGATTCAATCTTGGAAAGTCCCAGGGCAGAGTCAAGAAAAGCTAAGTGTACGGGTCCCTGCTGCATTTTGTCTAGCTGAAAATTGGTTTGGACTAAATGGCTTTAAAATGCAAACCCACAGCTGATTATGGTGTAAGATGCTGTTCTGCTGGAGGTTGCTGCCCACTCTTGCTGGCTGATGGCTGTGCTGGGTGTGCCAGCAGGTGCAGGGACTCTGGAAGCCTGGAGGAGGCCGGTGGGTGAGGCCTGAGAGAGTCACTGCACTGACACACCGCGGGTGTCTGCGGCCATGGTGTGACTGACCACTGCCCAGGCACTCCTCCTGCAGATACATCAGAGATAGGCTGCATTTTGTGGGGTACCACAGTACACTGCAGTACAAGCACGCACAGTCACTGTCTGAGACAAATTCTACCCRCCTTAATACTATGTTGAGCAGAGTTTCTGGGCAGTCTGGTTGTGCATTTAGGGTTCACTTTCCAAAACAGAGTAGTACCTGAAATGCAGGTATGGCCCCTGGGCTGGGGGGCAGTGCCAGGGTGAGAAAGCTGAGCCTGGGAGAGTCCCTGCATCACCTTCTGCCCCTTTTCTAAAGAGCTGCACGTTCCTGAGGGTAATCACTGAGCTATGTGTGAGGCTGTGCCTTGCTTTGCTTCTGRTGCTGTAACAGCTGTTCTGTCTCTGGTACACAGCAGTAAAGTCCATGAACCACAGATAAGCTCTCTCACAGCCCAAGTGCTAAGGGGGGACAAGAACTGCAATGAAGACAAATCTGTTCCTGTTTACAGCTGCTCAGGGTAACTATATYTGCACAAGCAAGAGGGGTACTGGTCTGCCCTCTGCTCCACTAGCCTGTGAGTGCTGACTGCTCTGGTCTATATTGTCTGTGCAGCCTTGCTCTGGGTCTTGCAGCACATTTCAGGTTCTCCAGACCTTTCCTAGCCTGTCCATAATGATTAAAACCTGGCCAGTGTTTCTSTGCATTAAAATCCCCTGGTTTGTTCCTTCTCAGCCTTTTTAGCTTATGATGGCAAGAATGACCCCTCAGACTTTTTCCCATTCAGTCTGGTTTGGTCTCTGCTGCCCTCTGTGTCCTATGGCTGCTTGCTGTAACTCTGTGATTTTCTGCCTAGAAGGGCTTCTTTGTCCTTGGAGTCCTCAAGAAAGCTGATCTCCATGGCAAGCTGATCAATTCTATCCCAACAGAGGGAAATGTGTGTGTAGGCAGCAGATACTGGCATCCAGAAGAAGCAGAGGCACCCTGTGTGCAAAGGCACTTTGCCACCCTGGAGAAGGAGGACTGAAGGACACTCATGAGCTCTCCTTGCAGYGTGCTGTTGATCAACCTGCCCCTCACATGTGAGTGGGAACAAAGCCAGTGCAGACCCAGCAGCATGTTTGTTMTACCGAGGGCAATGCTGCTCCTCCTTCCCAACTTGCCCTCGCCATATGATGGATGTGTTGGAGGCTGGCCCAGCTCATTCTCTTGGGAATAGCCAGRGCAACTTCCCAGGCCATCAGGGGCCTTGCTGAGTTAAGTGAAATAGCAGTGTGGGAGGGAAACAAGAGAGACCCATAGTTTGGTGTTTACCCAGCATCCCACGTGGGCCTCTAAATGTGGAGGGCACAAAGCTCCTATATAACAAGTGTTAAGATACAGCTGGTGGGAATGTTTCCAGCAGGGCAGCTTTCCACTGCAAATAAATAAATAAATGTTGGCATGGGGAGATTCTGACAAAAGTCTAGACAGGAAAATATTGCTACAACCATAAGGTATTTCAGATGATTTCACAGAAACATTTCACCAAATATAAGTATGAGAAGCTGTTTAACTCAGTTCTTTTTCTTTTGAAAAAAAGAGAAGTTTTGAACTCAGCTCCTAAACCTAAACGTGTCACAGCAGCTACTGCAAGCCCTATGACACTTAGCTGGGGTAGTCATTACTCAAACTTGTCAGCCTTAGATGTGTTGGTCCCACGTTACCCTAGAGAACGTTTGTGACTCATGCTGTGGAAGTCTAGGTGTGGGATTTGGGACCTCCTGAGTCCCTGTACAATCTGATACTTTATGGAGCTCCACTGTAAGGTGTAGGACATGGATGATGTGGAGTTTGGCTGGATATGTGGTTTGTTTGGTTTGGAAATTTTTTGGTTGTTTGGCTTTGAGTTTTTTTTAATAAGTTTTTGAAGGGAGGAAGAGGAGGGTATGTTATGTTTGTAGAGTCCTGTTTGGCAGTGTTCCAGATTAGCAGAGATACAAAGAGTCAGTAATAGTGAATGGCTTATTCAGTYATAGCTGAATTCATCTAGTCTCTTTCATGCTGAGAAATTACCTGGTTGTAATTTGTATGTTGCATCTGTGCCAGAGGCCAAAATGTTAGCAGGGAAGGGCGTGTATTGGGAGAAGCAGTGGAAAAATTACAATGAGTCAACAAGGTTGAATTTAGGTCCCCTCACAAGGGAAGCCTCGTTTATTAAGCAACTTGAACTCTCCCTGTGAGCTCATATGTGAAAAACAGGTTGAGCCATGTGGGAGGGTGTTGCCCTGTGGAATTTGTAGATAAGGATGCTTTATACCTGCGTGTGCCCGAGAGGCCAGTTACACTCTGCGGCTTCCAGAGGCAACGAGCCTCCAGAGGAGTACAGTTATTCCATTTTTCTTGGGGTAAGTTTATTGAAAAGAGCTTTTGTTTCTTCCTCTCTTCCCTATGCCTCCCTTCAAATCTCAGATTCCCAAACTCTGAGGTGTGATATGTGTGGTTTTCTTCACCAACAGAGCCAGGTAACACTACTGAGGCCGCAATGGCATGGTGGAAAGCCTGGGTAAGTAGAGGATATACTGACACTCTGGGTTTTTGGCACTTTAATAAGGGAACTTATAAGTTGTATCAGGCACTGTGTGGGAATGAACAGTTTCCTTTAAAAATCAGCAAGACCTTTTTGCTGTTTTTCTGGCTGTRAAATAGCATTCAGCACTTCAAAAACATTGATGAAGGAGGGTGTTGATATGACTGCTGGCTGGAGGAGGAGGAGCAGATCTGTATCCCTAGTTGAGAGAGGTGCAGGGGGTGTTTGTGTCCCCGTGTTCATGGGGAGATGGTACCATGCCACAGCAAAGTTACACAGCTGAAGTGCTGTGGGCTCCTTGCCTGCTCCCTTGTCCTGTGGCAGTGAGTTCAGGGTGCTGGCCTGTCCCCATTTTTGGTCCCCTGTTGTGCTGTGGTCACAGAGCAAGATATGGTCAAGCCACAATGTCTATCTTTGGTGGGTTTTTAATATTGCAACAATAACATGTCTTGAACAGCCTGTCTCTTTGCCAGGAGCCAGAAATGCTGTGTATGTTCTCTTGTAAATGCTTGTGGCTCTGAGAGGAATGTGGCAGGATGGGGAGAAGCTCATGGGCTGTGCTGAGGCAGCRCCTGGGGTCTGGCTCAGACCAGGCAGCAGGTAGCCCTGCTGATGTGCCAGCTCGCCCATCAGCCTCTGTGGGAGGCCAGGTTTACTCCCAGGTCTCAAAGTATTTTTTTTTCCCCAGAAAGATTCAAATTGTAATCTTCCTTCTGAGTTTTCTCTGTCTCCCTATTTCGTTTGGTGTAATAATATAGATGTTTTTCCTGAGCTTGGAGTAGCTCTCACTTAATTTTTTTTCCTTTTGGATTACCTATTCTCTTCTACCTCCAAGCTGGAAATAATTTGTAAATTAGAGTGAGAAAAGAAGGAGAAAAGCCTTTAAACTCCAGTAATCCAGTACCAGTTGATGTTGTAGGGGGTGAAGGCATGAGAAGAAAATGAGAGAGGTCCAAAGAAGGATGGGAAAAAATTTTGGTTTTCTAAACCCTTCATTAAAAATACAGTTCAAAAGCAAAAGGAATGAAAAAATGTGAAACTTTCTCAGAAAATATTGACTGAAAAAAATGCAAACAGTAACCCAACCTGTCCCCAGATTCCAGCTTTTTAAAAAAAGTCTATAATTTAGGTTTGAAAATATTTTGGTAGTAAAATTTCTATTCCTTCTTCCTTTCATTTATAGGTAAAACTTTTCACAGCATCAGCTGTAAAGTACATTGCTTCTTCTGCTTTCATGCCAATTATTTATATTTACATGAGCACAAACGCCTTGAGTAGTTTCACTTAGGGAGTTGTAGGATTAATTCAGCTGGGAARCAAGACCAAAGTGAACAGGAATTCTCTGAAAAGCTGGTGCAATTGTACTTGTGCTGCAACAGCTATGTGCACAGAGAATGAGGTGCAGCAGTGAGTCACAAATGTGCTACTCAGCCAGGAAGGGCCGTAACWGTTTATCGGAATTCGTACCAAAAAAGATCATTGTTTAATTTGTTTCCACTGCCTCCAAATGAAAGCTCAGCTTTGTACTCCCTCTTTCACTGAGTCACCAGGCATGGGTCCAGAATGTTTGGGGGTTTCTTCACAGGGCCCTTGCATGCAGCTGGAGAGGATTGGCCATCCTTTTCAAAGCAGACTCAGATGGATGAGTCTAACCYGCTGCCCAGGGAAGCTGTGGTGGTGCTGGCCATCTTGGCAGAGGGCTAGGAAAGGAATACTTGAAATGATTGGCCAAATTCTTCTAGGCCAATGACAAACTGTTGGAGGTGGCAATGCCACCTGCTCTGTCACTGCTGTTCTCTGCAGTGACAGCTTCTCCTCAGCCTTATACTCGCTGCTCAGTGACCACTGGGATTCAAAGCTGCATCTCCTGTGAAATTTGCTTCACAGCTGCTCTTTCTGCTGGGAGCAAGGTGTGGTGTTGCAGGAGTGTCTCTGTGCTGGCTGTAAAGCAAACTTTTCCAAGTCTTGCTGATTGCTGAACATGCTGCCTCTCTCAATACTCCTCATTGTCACTGCTCCATGCAAATGTGCCAGCTGTATCCACTGCTTCTCTTTCACATGGGAAGAGCAGAAGGGATTTGCATCACAGCACGAAGCTGATGGGCAGCACTTGGTGGTCCATGTTATATAAGTCAGGTGGGACAACCCTAATACTTCCTTCTGATCCATAATCTCTGACTTTTATCTCACTGTGAAGCCATCTTCATTAAAATATTTATCAGGTCGTACTGATACCATTAGTTTAATATTAACCCTGCCTCTAAAGGCAAATTTATGAGAATATAGTAGTATCCAACTTAAATATCCTTGTTTCTGGGGAGGAGAAAATTGTGTTTATTGTTGTAATAAAGTGATGATGACTCCTCATGCCTACCCACCCATATACTCCCACTATTGACAGGACCAGGTTGTGATAATGTGACAATATATTCAAGTTCCTTGACTACCAGCTTTGTTAAATTTTGCCAGGGTTCTGGTTGATGGCCCTACTACTTTTTGGTGACTAAAATAAGTCTCAGTGTGTCTTTTATGCCCTGGGACTGATACTATCAGCACCTCAGGGGTTTGTTAGGAGGATTCKTGTGTAGTTGTATCTGATTCTCGGTACAGGGAAGAACATCAAACCTGCACTCCTCCAGATGGATCTCTTCCTCCAAAGTAGTCTTGTGCTCCAAATCCTTCCAGTGGAGATGCTCCCTTCTTGAAACCACCTGTGCAGAAGTGCAGCAGCAGCTGCTGAAGAAAATGATCTGTGAGAACAAGACAATTTCAGGAATTCAAAAAGCTGTCTAAAAACTACCCCACACCAACCCCACTGAGTATGGTACAATAGCATCCATGCTGTGAAGGACTGTAATTAAGGGGTGAATAGGAAAGTCCAGTCTATTACAGTCTGTGCTTTTTCTGCCACTCTGCCTGACCTCACAAGGCTTGCAGCACTGTCAACTTCATGTTCCTGCCAGCAAAGGCTGGTACAGGCAGGTGGGAACAGGAAACTTGTGTTCTCTTTTCAGAGAAACTTGTGTTTTCTTTTTGCCCTGCTGAGAAACTTCTGGCCAGTCTCTCCTGTTTTCTGTGACTTCACCCTGTGGAGGCAATAAATATCATTAATGTACTTTTCAAATACTTTTTCTCCAGCTGATGAAAAGCAATGGTGGAAAGTCATGTATTTTTTTTCCTCTTTCAGAGTGAAGCAGAGGGCAGGTCTGTGGCAGGTACTTTAAATTTTAATGCTGCGCCCGATGCTCAGATTCTGTACAACGCCATGAAAGGGCTGGGTGAGTTGACTCCAACTACATATGTAAATTCTATGTTATTATAATTGCTAAGCTGAAATCAATTCCTTAGGAAATTTGCATCCAGAGATATCACCTCTTTTTTACTGTGAAAAACTAGTATGAAAGTTTCCTCAGTACGTACTTAAACTTTTACACAAAGGCAATGAACCAGACAAGGTTGTCTGAATATTCAGATTGGGATTTTGGACCAGTCTCAGCTTATTGTGTGCACTGTATTTATGATTTATTGTTGCTTTCCACAGGGACTGATGAACAAGCTATAATTGACGTCCTAACCAAGAGGAGCAATCTGCAGCGTCAAGAGATTGCCAAATCCTTCAAAGCACAGTTTGGAAAGGTTCTTCCAAAACAATGCCATATTCAATCACTGGTTTACTGCATGCAGGATGTAGTAAATGGGCGTACACCTCTTTCTAAAAGCATGATGCAAACTATATGCAGGTCTTCTGCAAATAAGTAGACTAATATCTATTTATAAGGCCTGTGATGAATGTATAAAATTAACGTTTGACCAGGAAAAAAATGTTTTTCTCCTAAAGACTCAATTTTTTAAAAATGCATTTTGACCAGAAATACTTTTTTAAAATCAGTCTTAATTTGAAGTGAAGCTTCTTATTGATTTGAAGCTGTAACAAAATTGATACCCATCTAAGTGACATGTTGAGTAAAACATTGGTTTGTTTCAGGCCTTTTTAAATGTCAAAAAAGTTCAATTTAAAGACTTATTTAATTACACTTGTTTGGAAATTCCGTGGTTATCGACAACTATGTTTTCCTTTGTCTCTCTTTGTTTTTTTGACAAAATTTTACTTTTATTGGGAAACTCTTTTCACCAGCAGACTGTATACCTTCAGCCCTACTGTGAGCCTTCCTGGAAAGGGGACTGCCATGCAAAAGCCTAAGGGAAGCAAATATGGGGGTGGTGGGTATGGAACAATAAATAAATAGAGCCCTTGCATCCCATTAAATTAGAAAGAGTCATACAACAGAGAGAGGAAAACCTRCACTATAGTCAGAGGGAAGTTTGAAGTGTAGCTTCAAGCAGACTGAAGTCCTGATTCTGCAAATGTCCTGGGTGCAATTTTAGATGCAGTTTTGGGAATCTCTCTGTAGCTACACCCTTGCTCAGTGCGAGGCCTTCAGCTACCTGGCTCTGCTCAGTGGGTTGAGCAGGGTGGAGCAAGATTTGCTGCAGGATTAATTATTGAGAAAGCCCCAACATCAAGAAAACAGGGAATGTGTAAGCACCTAGACAAACCCCATTTTGGAGTTAGGTGCCTTTTTCAGTCTCAGGACCTTTTTCAATGAACTATCAGCAAAGCTGTCATTCACCTTCATTCCTTGGGCCATGGGGATGAAAGCAGCATGTGCAGCAAAATGATCCTGTGGGTCTGTTTATGTAACCATGTGATGATGCACATTTGACAGGATCTGATTGAAAGCCTGAAGTCTGAATTGAGTGGCAACTTTGAGAGGCTCATTGTAGCTCTCATGTACCCCCCGTTCAAGTATGATGCCAAGGAGCTGTATGATGCCATGAAGGTAAGAAAATTGCATGCTGATATTTAAGTAGTAGCACAAATACAGTGCTAATTTCCTGCACTTGTGCAAGTATTAATAACTGGACTGTTACATGGTTAAGTTTGTTATTAGCAGTAGCCTTTGAGAAATACTTAATTGTACTGTCAATATTCTGGGGGGAAATGCTGCTCAAATATTTATGGCTATAAGAAAGTTTCTGTACATACATGATTCATAGAGCCTGGGAAGGCAACAACAAAACTGAATTCACACCCAAACCTGCTGCCCTGATGCCCCAGCTGAGCCATGAAACCTTTAAGGAATCAAGGAGTGGTGGTGCAAGGGCCAGGCTGGGGTCGGCTGGGATTCTACCTATTGATAATGTATCTTTACAAGTTTCAGATACAGAGTGGTCTGTTAAATGGCATGAAGATGGACTGACTACTAAGCACTGGTCTCCCTGCATTCCCTTAATGCTGTCTATTGTCAAAGATCTGACTCCAGAAAAGCACTGAGGAAATGTAGGGTTACATGAAAGCATCCTTTACAAATTAGGCACCTTGGTAAAAGAAACAATGTTCAACCCAATTGTGTTTTGTGTCTCCAGCTTTCATCACGATGGTTTCTTACAGCTCAGCACACAGCCTGACTTTGCTGCCATCCAACTCCTCCCTTCACCATACTTCTCTAGCAGTAAATCATTTCCATGACTAGATGCYTGTCTCCACCTTTATTTCTCCACTATGTTTTCTATTATAGGGTGTGGGAACAAGGGAAAGTGTTATCATAGAGATCCTGGCATCTCGGACAAAAGCGCAGATCAAGGAGATAATCAAGGCGTACAAAGAAGGTAAGTGCCTGGGGCTCAGATTTCTGTGGTCAGAGCTCAACAGGAAGGCGTTACCAGCTAGCACTGTCAGCAAGAAAATGGCTTTTCTAAAAGCATTTAACTCTTAAAGCAATAAATTCTGCTTTCAGCTGGCAAACAGAACATGGCTATGCTGAGAGAATTTGAAAATCCCTTTCTAGGTCTTCATCCAGCTGCAGCYAAGGGTCAGCAAATTACAAACTTGGTTCAGTTTGGGTACAAAGTACTGTGAGAACATGGACAAAACTATAGCTGTGCACTTGGCTTTTCTCCCCATTAAATAGATGAGGATTTGTCAAATATGTATTTGTAAATATTTTACCTTGTTCATCCCTTCAGCTATACCTCTAAAATTAGCTCTGGGTTTATTTCTTGCACATCAGGGGAGCTAGTGACTCAGCTGGATGCAAATGCTGACCTGGGCATCATCACAGAGGGTGTGAGCTGCTCTCTGCCCTGTTTTTTTCCTGGATGACCCTCTTGCCCACTGTCAGCTATGGCGTGGGCTTGGGTTACTGGTAATGTCTTGACGGTATCACCTAAATAAATAACAAATCCTTCYTTGTCCTTCTCTTTCCCTTGGGTAGCGTACGGTTCTGATCTGGAGCAAGACATAAAATCGGAAACGAGCGGCTACTTAGAGCAGATTCTGGTCTGCCTTCTTCAGGTAATGCTTGAGAAGAGAAATGAGGGTATAAAGGTCTTCACATTTCTCTCTTCTTTTTTGGAGAAGACATGCAATAGGAGAGSCAGTACCATCATGAACATCAGATAAACTGCAGAGACAACCATGTCACTTGGACTGGATCAGTTTCAGTTGTGATGTGACTGAAGCAGGGAAATCTCTCTCCCTCAGCAGCAGTAAGAGAGCTGGGAACTCACAGCCAGCTCTCCTGCAGAAATTCCTCACTATCACATGTGTGTGAAGCCACTGTACTCTGCAAGGGTCTTAAAAAACAGTGCCACTCCACTAGGATTCACCACTTTTCCAGGGCCTGTGCCATCAGTGCTGAGTGACTTTACCCTACCATATTTTTGGAATTTTCCTGCCTGGTAGCAGAATAACTGAACGATTTTTTACTCTGCTTCATATGACTGATTTCAGCACCTTTCAGTGAAGGAGTTAGCACTTGTGCTGTCTGAAATATTACTGCTTGAGTACTCTGCAGAAATACATAACTGAGAGGATAATTGATCTTTGATCAGAATGAATGCTCTGATCCTTATTTATGGAAGAATCTTCATGAGACATAATTGTTACCCTTCTTTTTCTGCTCATAGGGTGAGAGGGACAATGCCACCCTCTACGTGGACACAGCCCTGGCTCTTCAGGATGCAGAGGTACTCTCAAATACCTGAGATCACTGATATGCCTGCATTCCCACCTTCTTGAACTTCAGAGTGCTTCAGTGTCAGCAGAGGGTTGGAGTCACAATAATTTGGGGTGGGGTTATCTTTAAGTAACTTGGGGTTTTTTCAATTTTGCCTGCATTTCTGAGCTCTGCCATTCCAAAGAGGGGTGATGAGGCCTGAGCTTTGGCTCATCTGCTTTTGATATGGCTATGGTGGAGTGGAAGAGGACAGAAAAGGGAGGAAACCTCAAATGTATTGTTGGCTGTTCCAGCTGCTGCAGGAGGGGTAGAAAGGATGGAGATAGTGGGTGTTCCATTTGTCAKGAAGACAGAAAGCTTTTCATGACCAGCCCTTCTAGACTCTGGTTCACACAGTGGTTTGGATTACCCCAAACCCCTTTACCCCAGCCATGCCTTCAACCAAACTCTGTTCCTTTAGCAGCTGCACACACAGAACAGCTCACTAATAACTGAGTGCTAATTCCAGGCTCTCTATGCTGCTGGAGAGAAGATACGGGGCACTGATGAGATCCAGTTCATCACCATCTTGTGCAAAAGGAGTGCCACACACCTAATGAAAGGTATGGAGCAGAGCCCACTGCCATCACTACATCCCCAAGCCTCCAAAATCACAAATCACCCTAGCCAAGAAGAGGAGGGGCTATAGATGAGAGACATGGRTGAGCAGAAATAAGTACCTGAGCCTGTTTTTTAATTCCTGGTCACCCAGGAACCAAAAGCTGCCAGCAGATTTTGTGAAAGATTATGAAGATTTAGTTCTGCTGAAAATCAGCTGGCTCTTCCAGGAGCCCTTATACAGTGGTGATAACTTGGTAGTTGTCTTTATAAATTCAAGAGGTGAGTGACTGAGTACTGTCCTAATTAAGTAGGGRCATGTGGTGCACAGACACGTCCCCTTCGATGTGGATTCCTCTGGGGGAAAAAAAATCACTAAAAAAGTAGCTGGTTATTCAGTGCTGGAGAATCACAGGGTGCAGCCTGCATTTCTGCCCCAGGTCCTTTTGAGGGCATCAGAGGCTGCTGCTCCAGCTGAGACCTCAGCTCCCCACTGTCCGTGCAGCAGAGACCAAACATTGTCATCTCCATGCTTTTGAGGCATAACAGATTTTCTAATGTTGGCTGAATCTAACCATATCAAGTACTATGTCAATCAGGTGGACCTAAAACTGATAAATGTAGCCAAAGATAAACTAGCTATGCCTGAGCTTTTTCTAAGCTGAGGTCCTCTGCAGCTGTTTCCATGCCCTGGAAGCCAGCTCCCCCTTGTGTTTCAAATTCAATCTCTCAAGGTCACTTAAAAAATAAACAAGACAAACAAAAATAGGTGATCCCTATAGTACTTGTCTGTATCTGTCTTTAAGAATTGAATTTCATCTTGTTGTGATAATGCAATCAGTCTTTTGAACCTACTGTGGCACTAAGCAATTTCTTCTGTGCTACAGCTGCTTATACCTATTTGTCTTTAAGATCTGAGTGTAATCATTGCAGCTTTTTAAATTTGTTTTTAATAGAAAGAGTAGTTTGAGTTGAGAAGTTTGTATTCATCTGTCTATTCTGTATTCCATTTCCCCAAAGTGTCTTGAGTGTTGATGATCTTGGGTGCTGAGCAAAGTYTCTTAAGATGTCTATTGCATTACATAGCAGTTTTCCTTCTTTKTTAGTCCTAGAAAGCTAGGAGTAAMAACAGATATCTGTGTTTCTGAGCCTTGGAGTATCCAAAGTGTGTAAGAGAAGCAATGACCCTGTTGCTGAGWGTTTGTTACTGTAGGAACTCAAATATCTTGAAATCTGTATTCTGCTCATCTTTTCTCAGTTGTTTTAATTTTAAATTGTGGTTGAAATAGTACGTTTCCCCAAATGGTCTTGTCATAATTTTCAAGTCCATTGGCTATGAACTGCACAGTCCTACATTTCAGCTGATTTTATTTTGGCTCCTGAAGCTAATGACATCAACCACCGTAAGACCAAAGGTGTGCCTAACTTTGTTGTCTGCTTTATTTCTGTGGTTAAAGACAGTGATGAAGGGTCAGATTTTCACAAAAACTTGAGGTGACAAAAATTACCTGAAGTYAAGGAATTAAGAACAATAAATGCTTTGGCTTTTTGTAAATGTTAACATCCACCTTTGTGGCTGATTTCTGATGTTGACTAAAGCCTCCTGAAGCTGGTGCAAATGTGGCCATTGCTTTTGCAGGATCTGTGTGTTCACATTGCCACACAAGTAATGCCTGTAAATACTGGGCACAAAAGGCCTYGAGGGTTACTTGGTAAAAAATATAAGTTCTTTGTGTTTCAAACAGTGTTTGAAGAATACCAGAAACTGGCTGGTAAGAGCATAGAAGACTCTATCAAGAGTGAAACTCGTGGTTCACTTGAGGATGCCATGCTGGCTATTGGTAAGTGGTGACTTTTCCCTTTGCTTTGTCATAGTCTGCTGCCTTTTCTTCTGCAGTAGTTCACTTMTATTAGATGGATCTGCTTTAGAAAGGTGTCTGCTATGAAGTAAGGGGTACCTCCTGGATGAGATAAACTCAGATTCCAGGAGCACRCTGAATTAATGGGAAGCATGAAGGATCTCAGTCACCTCCTGCCCTGGGCTGGAATTACCATTGATTCTTACTGAGCTTTTTTGTATGCCTAGTGAAATGCACCAGGAACATCCATTGCTACTTTGCAGAGAGGCTGTACAATGCTTTAAAGGTAAGACTCTTCAATGCAACACTCTGGTTTTCATACAGACTTAACTTGTAGCCTGGCTTCCACCAATTCAAACTAGAAGAGCCAAGGTTTTGGTGAAATTCAGCAGGTTTAGTGCAATTGTTGCAAGCAATAGCAGAATCCTTTCAAACTCCTTGAGTAGAACWGTACCCTTTAAACTCAAGATAACAAGGGAGTCTGGCTTTTCTGGCTTAAGAGTGCAAGGAGTCCAGCCCCACTTTCTGGAACACAGACAAAAGAGGCTTTTCTGGGAGGTYGTTTATGGTGAAGACTTGCCTTCCATTTAAACAGACTGGAACACAGTATTTTCTTTTTAGGAAGCAATTCTCTCAATGGCAGTATAAAATGAGATTTTCAAATGGGGACACATAAGGTATTTGCAGACTGTGCCCCTGTAATACTTAACTGGTATGTACAAGATGTCAGCTCTCCAAACCTTCTGGAAAGCTGAGATAACACTTTTGTTAGCAGTGAGATCTTAATTTTCCTGTGAGTAATTAAGCAATATAGGCTGAAGCCAAACAGTGCCTGGGTGATTCTGCAGAGGGGCAGTCTGTATTCAGTGCCAGCTCCCACCTCTGTAGCGTGTTTGCTTTTGCATTTGACATGTGCAAAACTTGTGCACACCTCCATGCTGGGCTTCTGGTGTTGGCAGTGGCCCCTGGGAGGGGTGTGAGGRTGAGCCCTCCAGAAAGAGATGCAGATGTTCCACAGGAGAGGTGCCAAGTGGTGTTTGAAGGCTGACTCCTCCTGCCCTGGACTAGTTTGCACAACTTATCCCTTGAACAGCCAGTAGCATCACAGACTGCTGTATCTGTTGTTCCAGGGGGCTGGCACCGATGATGGGACTCTGATAAGGGTGCTTGTTTCTCGAAGTGAAGTTGACTTAAATCTTATCAAGCCTGAATTCAAGCGCATTGCAGGAAAGTCTCTCTCCAGTATGATTTTGGTAAGCAGAATCTTGGTATGATGTTCTCAGCCATTGCATGTATTCCTGATCTWTCCAGCACTGTGGGATGCTTCCATGGTTGTTAGCAGTAACAATTTCATATCTGCTATGGCCATGGCTCTCCTTCACTAGGCCTGTTAACAGCCATGTCCTCGAGAGACACCTGTGTCTGAAAGGTGAGTCAGACCATATGCTCTCTGTAGGGACTTGGACWAAGCAAACCCAAGGAGACACTGCACTAGGATTTTCATGGACCAGTCTCTGTTTCCATGCACTGCATGACGTTCTAGATGAATCTAAATTGAATGAATCATTCCTGTTATACTATCCCACACAGCTGTGCCATTTTCTCCTCTCTCTCTCTCTGCCATCCTTAACTACCTCAAGCCAGTGCCATCCATATGTGTCAAAATAATGCTGGGGTATTTGTTCCTTTTCCTGTTGTCTGAGGTTTTTTTGCTGCCTTATCYCAGGTGAAAGCCTGGTCTACACTGTGATGAGATAGGTTCAGAAACTGAACCTTGTCAAGGCTTATTGTAGCATTTGAGTTTCAGCTCCAAGTGAATGTGCCTCCCCTGTTAGTGCTGAAATGCTGTTTTTTTTACCATTTGTCCCCAAGACTTTGGGATATTCCTCTGCCCCTGTGCAAATGGCACAAAAGCCCTGTCCTTAGCAGTCCCTATGGGAAGTCTGGGTCTGTAATGAAGGGCCCTTCTTATAATTGACACTGTCAGTGTCTGTCATGTTGATTAATGATCAGYCTTCAAGGGTCTGTGCAGAATATTCATTCCTTCTGAGAAGTGGAACTAGCTTTACACCTGTCACCACAAAACATTCAAAGGGAGGAAATTTTCTTTACCTAGTGAATATTTTGTGTAGTGCTTGTAGACCAAAATGACCACATTTTTGGCTTTTTTTTAAATGCCATGTGTCAGGACTAACTATATAACTGCCTTTTCCCTTCCTGTAGGGAAGAGGTGCTACATAAACACCCAGGGACAAAAAATCTGAACACAACAGATTTGCTTGCTGTCATTTGTGCTGACTTTGTGCTGCTCTGTGGGACAGAACTTTGATCAATTGCTCACCTGCATTCCAAAGGAAAAAATTGGACTTGATGAATGTTATTTCAGGTGGTAGCTACAAGCCCCATTTCTCCGTTCGCTTTTGATGGTGTGTCAGCTGGCAGCAACTCTGCTGAAGTCTGACTTGCTCTTTCCAAAGTCCTTTTCCTGTGTGGGCATATTCCACAGGCTGACACCGTCAGCACTTGGAGCGTGCAGAGGAACTTCCCTACTCACCTATATTTAATGTTTTCTCCTGTCAGGAGGATACCAGCGGCGATTACAAGACAGCCTTGATGAATCTCTGTGGCAGTGACTGACAGACTCTAGGAGGAAGACATTGAAAAGGATACAGAGAGAAGATTAACAGTGAACAAGGGTCTGAAAATGTACTTGTAGAAAATCTTTCCATTGATCCAAGTGGGGGTGAAAAGATCAAATTAATGGCTGAGATATCCAAAGCTCTCTGAGGGATGTGGATGCCCATTACACATTGAATGCTATCCACTTCCCAAGCAGCTTTTCAAACACAAGGGGGAATGTTAATTTCTTGTTTCCRTTTTCTTCTTTGAAGTTTTTCTTCTATTTTAACCCATGGTGAAGGATGGCACTTTGACATGGAATTAAAGGTTCTTTTAAACCCTCTATAGCTGTTTCACAAGTCTGAACAGCTCTACAAAGCTTGGGYTGCCCTGGAGCCATGCTGATTTCACCAGGACCAGCTGGTAGAGCGGGGCTCTTGGATGCTTGAAGGATGGGTCTGGAAGGAGTCCCAGAAATTAATGAGGATTTAGGACATGGGGCAGAACAGAGAACTTAGTGCCAGAGGCAGTAGTTTAGCAGCCTTATCTAGATAACTTCACAGGAGCTCCCCAAGGAGCAGTGAATGGCAGAGCCAAGTTGGCTGCTGCAAGCATCTCAAAGTTGAAGGCTGCGTGCCTAATTCCCTTCTTGCTTGTCTGTTGGGGATGAGCAGCAAGTTCAGGTCCCCACATCAATGTCAGACCAGTCAAAACTGGCATGGATGATTTGGTTTTGGTGAATACAGGGTACCCTGCCCATGGGAGCAGACCTGTTTCTGATTCTAGTGTCACAGCAGCTTCTCAGCAGTCAGTGGACTCCCTCCAAAATTGCCTCCAACCCCCTTGACTGCACCGCCAGGGGCATGAGTGAAGCCCCAAATGTGGASAGTGATACAGAGAGAACAGTCTGAGAAGTCTGGGTCTGCCTTGACTGCTGGTTCTCCACGCCTAAAGCAATCCTTTCAATGTGTTGTTACCAAAAGGCTTTCAGTAAATGTCTTCAGTAAAGGAGCTTTTCTGATCCAGTGGGCGAACTTTTTGGCTGAGGTGTGCTCCCTTCCTCGCACTGCTGAGATTAGCAGGAGTCAGTGCCATGAGAGTGGCAAGTTCAAAAGGTCTTGGTGAGTCCAGACACAGACAAGGGTCCTGGGGTCAGGGTATCCACTCATCTCAAGTGAACACGGAGAGGAGGAGGTTTCAGTCCTCGCCCCTTTAAGTGCTTGTCTTTTCAGTGATAYCCCAGTTTGTCGCCTGAGCATCAAGGTGGGGGATTCTTCTCCCAGTCTTTGAGGGACATGGGCCAGCTGTGGGCACCAAGGGATGGGGACTCGCATGTCCCTTGTGCTGCTCCCACTTGGTTTTTCGCAGTAACTTGTTCTAATTGACGCCGATGATCGGGTGTCAGTTTGGGGGTTTCACTTTGGTTTGGGGTTTTTGAGCCTGTTGGGGCCTGCGGGGGCTGCGGCCGCGGTGAAAGCCGCGCTTACACCCCCTCTGCTGGGGACCGCCTGCGCAAACCCGGCGGCGGCACCGCCGGGCACCCGGGGCATCCTGGGCATCCCAGGGCACCCCGAGCATCCCGGGGCATCCCGAGCATTCCGGAGCACCACGAGCATCCGGGACATCCTGGGCATCCCAGAGCACTCCGAGCATCCCTGGGCAGCCCGAGCATCCCGGGGCATCCCGACCATTCCGGAGCACCCCGAGCATCCGGGACATCCTGGGCATCCCTGGGCAGCCCGAGTATCCCGGGCATGCCAGGGCTCACCGAGCACCCCTGGGCAGCCCGGGCACGGCCTCCGCGGAGCCAGGAGGAGCGGGCGGGGTTTGCCCCTGCCCCGTTCGCTCTCCCCCAGCCGCCGCAGAGCCGGGCTCGCAGGGCTGCGCTCTGTCCCTGGGCAGCCGCGCCGGGGCTCGCAGCCCTCGGCACGGCCACGGGCTCTGCAGCGAGGCRCTCCTCCGGCCAGAGCCGTGCGAGGAGGTTTTACTGAAGGTATGACCCGTTCTGGTGTGTTTGGGGTATTGCTTTGGAAAGCCCAGATGGGAATTTGTGCCTGCCTGAGCAGGGAACAGGAGTGACTTACCCTGCTGYACCCACCACACCTCTGTTTCCTGGAGCTAGACAGAGAGCAAGTGAAAAGCAATCMCAGCTTTAAGGGACCTAAAGTCTGACTAGGAAAGTCTAATGAAAGTTCAGCCCTTGAAGTGCATTTTAGCTCAGAGTTGTGTGATGATTTCACCCAAACATTTGTGTTTATATGGCCCCAGAGCTCCCGGTGTTGTTATTGTTATCACGCTACTCAGGTCAGAGGTTGGCTTTTCTTCTTGGCCTGTGCTTAGCACAGTGGGTGTGGATTAGAGCTGTTTCACTGCGATTGTGATCCCAATTTATTAATAACAGCCTGGGGGATGTAAAGTGAGTTGCCAGAATGCTCACAGGAGATCAGTAGTAAAGCTGGAAAGAGGAACAACCAGGGGAAGCTGATTCTATCACTGTAATTGCTGGGAAACAAAACAATTGTAAAACATCAATGAAGATTTAATTACATATTGATTGCTGCTAAAATGTTCCCTGGGTGAACAGGTGCTTTAATAAATCAGGATCAATTCCTAAGCTGTTCTAACCAGTCTTTTCTAAGTGCAAATATTGACTTAGGGCCTTTCTATTCATTCACAGTTTTATTAACATGATTTTATTGCACAAAAACCAAGATAAAAGCTTGGCAAGGAAAAAGTAACAGGGGCAATGTAAAAAATGCTCAGGATTGGCGCAGGCTTTCTGCTGCCTGTTTTCAGCCTTTTTCTTCCTCCTGTGCTCCAGAAAGACCCATGTGCAGGGAGTCTCCAGGGACAGCACTAATGCCACCCTGCTGTGCTCCCCAGGTGGCTGCCCCGTGTCCTCAGACAGGAGGAGAGCACACAGCACACAGCAGGAGCTGTGCTGCAGCCTCAGGGGTGTGAGCACATAGCTCAGCTCCTAGGTGTACCTAGGAATAGCTGTCTCCAACTGTTAGCTCTGCTCCTGAGACCTGGAAAACTCACAGGAGTCTGTTCCAGACAGGATGCTAACACACATACTTCATGTTTAACCCCTGAGAGTTTCTGTTCCAGAGAAAGCTGACCTCATTCAGCCTTGCTTAATTCTCCCAGAAGCCCAGAGCAGATGTGACCTGAAGCCCAGGAGGCCAACCACAGGCAAGCTGCTTCTTAGGAGGTGTGTCATCACTGTGACTTCTGGAGAGAAGAAGAAAAGATTGGATTKGTTTGGCTTCACTTGTATTTCTATTTTGCAACAGTTTGGGGTAATTTTTGGATAAAATATGTTTAAGTGTTCAAACTGAGGTTAAAAGAACATTGTTCCTGTCAGGAAGTAGAAGAAGAGAATAGCAGATATCTTAGGCAAAGTGGGAGATCTCTTTACCATGTCCAAATGTTAAGGAAAGTGTTTCAAGGGCAGGAAATAATCTGAGAAAGATGTTCACTCTTCCTTTTTCCCTGTGGTTTGCTCAGCAGCGCACAGAGGGAGCTCTGGCTGCTGGGAGGGGCTGGGCTGGGGCCAGAGCCTYGCCTGAGGCAGCGGGGCTGGCACTGGGGCATCTTTAGGCTGCTCAGCCCAGCCCTTCTCTGAGAGCTGAGCGTGGGGTTGCCAAAACCCAGCACAGCGTGAGGCCCAGGGAGGGGAAGGCGGGCTGTGCTACCATGGATGGCCCCTCTGTTTGTTCTGGGGGGGCTGAAGGGCAGAGCACCCTCACTGCTGGGCAGATGGGAGCCCTCCTGAATGGAAACTGCTGGTTATTATTTATTCTCAAATTAATAAATTATTGGGAAATTAGTGTTGAGATATTAATGTAAAATGCAGGTTTTAAATACTGCTTGCCACAGATATCCAGGTGGGATAATGAAGTCTCCTGGTGTCATGGCTCATTGGCTGGCTGTCTTGAAGCAGCCTGTTTTTCTGGCAAGGTGGCCATCTGATCATAAAGTACACACCCTCCTCAGGGACTACTGTGTGGAATCTCCTTTGCTGGGGAGATAGCAGCAATCTGTAAGATGCTAAGATGGGAGTATGCCAAAGACCTGTCAGTCTTTCCTTCAAYGTCTGCCCTGAGCCCAAATGCCTGAGCTGACTCCAAAGACTCTTCACTTGTTTAGTGTCTGGGGTCAAGAACTGCAGAACATCCCCATGCCTGGGATGCTGCAGCACCAGGAGATGTTTTGTTTGACACAGTGCAGCACGCTCTTCTCCTCAACCACATGCAAACAAGGTCACTCCCCATCTCTCCCCTCACTGCAAATATTACTGGCCTTGCAAGTAATTATTGTTCAGTCTTCTGGTGTCACACATTTGAACCCAAGGAACTCATCCCTGACATTCCAAGAAATTGCCAGTAGTTATTGTTGTTCACTAAAAACTTTATGTTAGGCTGCAGAAAAGAATTAATAACTTGGGGTTTGCATCTGACTATCCTTTGAGAAGACAGAAAGAACCAATCCTGAGGGCCTGGGCTCTGTTTGGAAGGAAGTATTGCTTGTTYAAGCTGTGTTTCTGTTTCCCCAACATTTCCTGTAACAAATCTCAGTCAGCCATGGTGTGTTGGTATCATGTCTTGGAGTTGTTGGAGGCTCAGAGTTGGCATTTCTGACTGAAAGGTGTGTGCCCAGCACTTAAGAGTGTCACTGTATGGGAGTACAAAGTTCACAGGGACTTCATCCCATAATACTTTGCATTCTTCCAGTTGCAAAGAAATACTTATGGTGATGTTTTTCTGTGTTATAGAAGGCATATGATACATCCAAGTATAGTCCTGAGAAACCTTTTCTGCATTTCTGGCTAGATAAAAGTACTTAYTACAAAAGAAGCACAGATGTCTGTAGGTTCTGTACATGCAGGAACCTAACATTTGGAGAAATAAATAGCTCTGGATCACACAGAGGAACCAGTTCTGTTCTTTCTGGGGTAATGAAGAACAGGATATGTTGTAGGCACAATATTATTAATAAATAGTGAGCAATGCAATATGAATCTGTAATTCAATTTAGGATTTCAGCTGAAAATGCTCTTTGGAATTATAGATGGCAGTGAGCTCTCAAATTGAATTACAGTACAAACAGGAACTGAGTCATGTGTAGCAATGGTCTAGGGAAGCATAGAATCACAGTCAGCACTGGGCAAAATATTATTGGCAGTACTATATTCACAGAAAAGAAAGGCATTTGGTGGACATTAATGAAATTTAACTGATCTTATAAATTGATGTCAGGCAGAAAAACAGGGGGAAATGAAAGTCAACATTTACATCTATTGATTTTTAAATGGCAACTTTATTTTTAAAGCTGATTCAAGCTGAAAAACAATTATTGAAAGGTTTCATTAATCTGAAGCTTAAACATAACATTTTGGAGGGGAAAATTTTAATATTCAGTTTGCCTGAGAACRTAATTTTTATTTTCTGAAATATCTCCTGAATTTCTCTTTTAGTTGAAGCCAGAGAACCACAGTTTTGCCCTCAGTTCCTCAGTTTGGCCACTGAGCTAAAAGGTCCCTTGTTATTTTAGCCAGAATAAAGGCTGATGTTATTCAAAAAGGAGGGGAGAGTCATTGCTTTAAATGTCACTAGCAATCTTCTCTAACAGAAGAGGTCAGTGTTGGGGGTCTGAGTTTAAATAGTTTAAATCCCCAAAGGTTCAAACAAGAAATAGGAAAAGTACAGCTACAGCTGATGCCCATTTCTTGCCTTGCCAGACCTGAAACAGCAGCACAGGTTGCCCAGAGAGGTGCTGGATGTCCCATCCCTGGGAACATTCAGGTTGGATGGGGCTCTGAGCAACCGGTTCTGGCAGAAGATGTCCCTGCTCATTGCAAGGGGGCTGGACTGGATGGCCTTTAAAGGTCCCTTCCAGATCATTCTGTGACTCTGTGTTCACTTGTTCCTCACTGCTTGTCCCCTTCTGGGACTGAGAGAAAACCCTGCACAAGACAGTTTTCTGCTTTGCAGACATGAGAGCTCTGGATTGCTAAACCACAGCTCTGTTACCCTGAGTAATGTGCTAAGTGTAAAAGCCACGAAGAGATAAAGCTTTACTTCATAGGACTGTCTGTAATGAAGCTAAATTTATTAATTTCAGGAGAGTGTTTAAAATCTGTTGTAGAAGCTGTTAAATAAACAGAATTTTCAAGCAGTAAAGTACAAGATGGGGTTCTTCTGAAGCACCAGGTATTGTCTATGGTTAAGCTGGCAAGCCAATATTATGTACTTTTTAAGCACCACACCAAGTCTATAGAGTCTTTCTCTTTCTCTTTCATCTAAATCATCCTGTAAGAAATCCATAACCACACTGATTGTCTCCTTTCCTGCCAATCTGGAAAGACTGGTCAGAGAAGGCAGGATACTGAAAACCAGGCTACCTTCAGAGAAGAATTTGACAAGATCATCTGTCTTTACATATGTAATATATTTCCTAACAGCTGGCTCCCAAAGTTATATCAGACAAAAACTTAGAACTGTGGCTTTGGGTTTTGGTGGAGGATAGGGTAAGTAGTGTCTTTTTTCATCAGCCACTAGGCATTGCAACTTTTTTCTGGTTTCCTGGTGAACTTTTCGCATGGTTCTAATGATAGGTCATAACTACTTTGTTGAATGTTTCAGTGACAGTAAACACAGCAAAAATTATTGTCTAGAATACATTGTTCCTTAAAGCTCTTTCACTAGTTTAGGAAAATTGTGGCTAAAACTGTGGCATTTGGATGACCTTCCTTTTGCTGTTCTCCAGCTAATACTAACACTCAAATCTAGTATAAATAAAGGCAAACATTAGTGATAATAAACTCTCAAACTCAGTCACTGGTTTGTTTATAGCGAGGTTGGTACTTGAGGGATCCAATGCAATTTAAAAGGCAATAAATTGAAACAAACTCACTTGTTTTGGAGGCTGTTTATGAACCCTTTTAATTTGGTGTCATATTTATTTGGGAAGAATTAGATTATCCTATTCATTAGATGCTGTGGCCAGTGATGAATGGAACAACATGCCACATCAATGGCATTAATTGAATCCTCGCAAGCACAGATAATACCCCTGCAGGAAACAGGAGAAGATGGAAAAGTTCTCCAAAGTAGGTCTGCAAATCCTGCAGGGATGAGGGAGCACTACTGGACAGCCAGGATAGTTGGCAGCAGTTGAATGCTTTTCATTTTTTGGTGAGACCCCTTAAAGAGTCGTCCCTCTGTTCGGGCGCAGAGTTAAAATCGATCTCCGCGGTGCTGTGGGCACCACGGATCTGACACAGAACCAAGGACGGAGTGCAGGGCTCCTGAGCTGCAGGCTTGTGCCATAACTAAAGATTTTGCCTCAGGGGAAATTTATTTCAGAGGGAAACATAATCAAAAAGACTGACAGGCCTTTCAGCAAAACTGATTTAAAGCTTGGGTTTGTAAAAATACCCAGATTATTTTCTCTGAGCTCATCAATAATACATGCTTGGGTCTGTTGAGGATTTCTCAGAAATGTGTCACTCTTCCAAGGAGTGTGTCCTATTGATAGAGCCATAAGCCACTGCCAATTAATCAGGGCATAATGCAGTGTTCAGAAATGAGCATGAGCTTTTCATGCCAGTCCTCTTTGATTCATGCCTCCGCTATGATTCATGCCAGTCTCTCTTTCAGATGAGCAGCTGTTTGTTATGAGCAAATTGCTTTATTGCCCATGAAAGGTGAAAACCAGCCTGAGACATTGATGGGATTTGGTGCAAAGAGAGTAGAAACTTCATAAAAATTTCAATTTCCTGCTTGCTTCCTGTGGAAGAAACTTTGTTCTCTCACATCTCAGTGGCACAAAGCAGTGAACAGTGGCAAACTAGGTTGAAGCAACAGTGCCCTGAAGGCATGGGATCCCCCCGAGACCCCTGATATGACCTGTGAAGTCCCTGTATGGATCCCTGCCATCACTGATGTGTTTCCAGTCAACAGGCAAGGGGCAGGTGTCCTCAGCAGTGTGTGCACCTGGACAGTTCTCCAGGGAGATTCAGGAACAGTAGTTGGAGGGATTTTTCCCGAATGTTCTGATCACATGCCCCAAACAATCCTGCTGGTAAAACAAGAGCAGGAGGGCAGCACATGTCAGGAATGGTGATTACTCATGCTTAAAAAAGCAAGTACCAGAACTGGCCACTGGGAAAAGTGGTGCCTCTGAGCTCCCCCACAGCATGCCCTCTGCCACAGGCAGTGAGTAATAGCTCATTTTACTGAAGCAGAAACTCTGGGGAGTGACCAGTTCAGGGCCAGCAGTGGAACACAGGGATCAGGATGCAGTTCATCAGAGCCCCAGACAAATCACCCACCTGACGACTCCACGTCTTCTCACTGCTTGTGCTGGGCTATATCCTTTTTCTGACCTGCACTCTCAATATTGCAGCCCTAGGAAAGTGCTCTCAGCCAAGGTCTCAAAGAGGTTAAAGCAGTAATATCCAGAGAGGGAGTAACAGGAGCATTTATAAAACTAACCATTTCAGAGCACTAATTTCATCAGCAAGATAATTGCAAATATTGTGTCTAAGAACATTTCCAGCCATCTGCAGGAAGGGAATGTCACAGTGCTCGAAAGGCATCTTGTATTTATGATTGTGTCTTGCTGATACATAAATCTGGCACAGTAATTTTTTTGATGTCATTATGATAATCATGCAGAAGAAACGTACATTGCTTGGGAGATATTTACACATCACCTTTATTGTGGTATCTGAATAATTCCTTGTGTGTGTAAAATGCTGCTACATTTCACCTCTGTTTTTGAGTATAGAACTGAGTGAATACAGAGCCTGTTGCTAATCCCTACAGCAGGACTTGACTGTGCCTGATGTCACATGGTAAAACTGTGATCCTGCAAGGAACAAAATTACTGGGTCCAAGGCTGATACTCTGCCAAATGTATTTCCCTTTTATTGTGGATCCAGGTAAATATTTATAGTCTCAAACCACTTTCATCAGACTTGGTCCTGAGGTGACATGAGTGTCAAAGGGACCAAGAAAGGCTGTGTGTCTGTGCCCCATTCTGAGTAAGAACAGCAGCAATGTCAGGAAAGTGGAAGTTTGAGCTGTCCTTTTGCTCTGTGTATTCTCTGTAAGTTGAAATTCTCCCTTACAAGAGCTGGAGATTGTGACAGGCACCAAAGCTGTTCTGCTGGAAGGGAAGTATTTTTTAAAAAGATACAGGGCAAGATTCACTATGTGGTACAGTTTGGTTTTGGTTTTGATGCTCCCTGGAACAAGCAATGATGTCTGAGCTCTAAAGGAACCTACCACCCCAATGGATAGAGAATTTGCCTTTCAATCTACTTGGAATCAGCTCTTGATGCTTGCTGCTCCCTGGGAACCAAGTTTTGATGTTTTGACTGTCTCACATAACTCTAAACCATCTGTGTTTGTAACCAATGCTTTTCAGGGTTTGCATACAGTGGATAAATAAATTTAGTTGTGCCTACCTTTCTTCTCCTGTGCAAAGGTAACTTGTAAGGGCCTGACATATGAAGCTACCTGATGAAGTGGGAATGCAACAAATAACCCGCAAGCTCTCCCTTCCACTTACCTGTTAAATAGTTATATGTCTGCACACAGACTGGAGATTTTGTGAGTTGCAAGCCAAGGAACTTGGAATTTGACACCAGTACAGGTCCTATGTTGCAACTGCCAGCAGCCTTTTAAAGAGCAGCCAAAATTATTTTTAAAAATACTTGTTTGTGAGTCAGTTTAAAGAAGGACATTGTCCCACTAATCCTTGTTATAACACTTGTTATGACACTTCCCTCACCTGATGATCAGTAGAGACATTATATTATGAAGTTTTCAAAAATTTGTGCTGAGACCAACGTCTTTGCAAGCATAGCATTTCTGTCTTGAAGACAGGGTGAAGTTATTTCATCCAGGGTTAAGGCTAAATAATCCCAGGGGTCAAGACTGAACTTGCAATGTAGTTCTTAAAATATTACCCATGTGCTTCTAGAATAAACTGGTGGAAGAAAACACCCTTCTGTTTCTTGATAATTTTAGCATGCAGCTATCAGTGAGACCTTGATGTCGTATGTGAAAGGAACAGAAACCTTAACCCAGAAACAGCTCCCTTTAGAAGTATTTATTAACATAACAGTCTGGACTCCGATCCTGGTAGATGATTTGTCTGGACAGATTCAATGCTAGGACTGAGCACCATGGATTTTGTCACAGTTCTCATGGATTCCTGGGGTACAGTTAGCATGTCCTTGAGTTGACAACCTATGGCTGGAGCAGAGAGCTGCACAAAACTTTCTTCTCCCACTGACTTTAATAAGAGGTGGAGAAGCTAAGCACGTCAAATAAATAAATGTACATGTGTCAAGTGCTTGTCATAGTAAATGGACAGAAGTAGATGCTGAATCACAGCATTTTGAAGGGACACATTTGGAGAGCTGAGCCTCTCTCATTGTTTAGGGCAGAGGCTGGATGGTTGTGCAGAGTGAAGTCTCTTCTCCTTCTGCTTCTGATGGTTCAAAATTGCTGAGACTTGGATGGTGGGGATGGAGCTTTGGCCCAGCTGTCCCCATGATAATGAATTGGCAGAGTTTGCACAAGGGAACTCTGTTTCACTGACTCTATGGTGCTCTGCTGCTTTAGAGCAGCTAAACATCTGCTTTTAATTTAAGCAGATGATAATGCCCTTCGGCTGGGCAAGTCCTTGCTGCCTGGAAATGGGCTTTTTTACATAGAACATTCTTCCAGCCTCCCCTGCTGGGGTAGCTCTACTTCATCTGTCATAACCTTTGCCCTATGCCCAGGATTGTTACAAGGTTTTATTACTGCTTGCAAAATATTGCACCATGTTTCACTGAAAGTAGCTTTTCAAGAACACTGATTGCAGTTTATTGTGGGCACCTGGGTATAAAATCACCACCTGAGGCATCAGGCCTTGTGTAATTCTATCTTAGGTAAGTAATTTAGGGATGGTAGGAGGGTCCCAGACGACTTGTCCTTGGTTTTTTCTTATTTAAGGAACTGGACATGAGGCTGACAGGTTAGTTGTTTGAGAAGACTAGATTAGAAAAGAAGCAGGGATAGCTGCTATGTAGAAACTGGTTTAGCTTTTGCCACTGAAGTGCATTTCCCCATGGTGTTGTTATTGTTGGAGATCTCACTAGACGTTCTATAATGCGTTGTTAATGTTCTTTTTTTTTGGATTTGATTTTTCTGCTTTCACCTGAAGGTAACAGAAAGCAACTGTTGTGAGCTGCTTGAAGACACATTAGTTCCTTAGCCTAGGCTAGAGATATCCTGGGAAATCTTGCCTGCAGGTAGCTTCTGCAAATGTATTCATTTTTTCTCTGTAATATGTCATTGAAGGACATATTAAGGCATGGAGAGTTAGTGGCTTGGAGGCTGAAATAAAGGAAGGAGACTTCAGTCAGGGCTGGAATTGAGATTGCAGCAGTCAGTCAGATATCACAACTACCTGGTAGCAGAGCACAGGACTTAAAGAGCTGGTCTACATCTATCATCTGCTACAGAGCCAGGTAAGTTTGTTTACTGGCTAAACAGGCTTTTATTCGGAAAGGTTAACACGGTTAGAAGGTACCTCAGTGAAAGCCTTTCTGTTTCAAGTCCAGAATTATCTTGCTTTTGTCTTAACATTGCCCTTTTACCTCAACTGCTTTTTCTTCCTAATTTAATTTGCCTGATGCAGGTACAAATGTCAATTGCATCCTGAACAGTGAAGTTCTTTTAATCATTTTTGGTATATAGATTGGCTGTTTCTCTGATCCTGGTTTCTGTAGATATTTCCTCAGTGTGGATCTCTGTGTTCTGCCTTATGTCCTTGTATAGAGTCACTCTTGGCAGTAATTGCAATTATGTCACTGTACAACACATCCTCAGGTTGTATTTGCACTTCTGAGAACAGACTTGTGTTGGGAGCTCACAACTGAGAGCACAACATTGTCCTCATCCTCCAGCAGCACCAGCAACCCTTGGTTTCTTCAAGGGCGCTATTGTGTTTTAAATGGTGCCTCAGAAGTATCATAGATGGGCATCTCTTGATATTGTGGARAGCAGCACCTCAGTGCAGCTTATTATACACGCTCCTGAGTTTATGCAAGGACCAGATTCTGCTCCTCAATGTTATGGTGTCTAGCTTAAAAACTCTACCTCCCCATAATATTGAACTAATACTGAATTATTGATAATATAATATCTCTATAGACCTCAAATGCTCAGACACAACAACAGGAGGATAATAAGGAAAGATGTAGGGAGTTGGTTTATGTACTCTCTGGAATAGTGGTTTGTGGCGGACTTCACCAATTTTCCTGTTCAGTGATATTTTACCTTATGCCGATGACTGCTAACATTTATATTCATTCAGTTATTGTCAGCTGACACTTAGGGGTTTGAGTTTCATGTTAATTCCTTGTTTCTGCTCTTTTGTCATTAGGAGGACAAAAAAAGGATAATTTTAATAAGTAAATATATTTTTTTATATTTGTTTATTCAACTCTTAYTACTTACCGAGAATTACTCAACATCTTCTCTACAGTGCTGTGTAGGACAAACTAAAAATAATGAGGTTGTCCGACTCCAGTGTGATCTAGAGAGGAACTGAGCCAGACGAATACAATTAGGCAAGCTGGAGATGAACAGCATCCAAAACCCACAACTGGAATTCCCTCTGGCACAGAAGTGCTCAAGAAACATGCCATACATTCACAATAACTACACAGGGTCAGGAGCTCAGCTTTACAGCTCGTTGGAGAACGCTGACTTTTCACACTAGTACTTCTACCAGACTCTACTTGGCTTCTTGTTCTGCACTGTCCTTGGTATTTTAAGTTGATAAAAATTCCATTGTGGCAGTATAGGAATGAGATTTTTTTTTTCAGAACTTAGAAGGCAAAAGTTCAGTCTGGGGTACTTCTCCTCCATTTAGTATGGAGCTTAAACATTTGCTAGAAGCTTCTATAAAACACCCTCTTTTGTGAACTTGTGATAATGGGAAGCAAGTGTAAATACTGCAGCAATTCTGCTAAGATCTGTCAAAATACTTCATTCAAATTACACGCTAAGTAGCTTCTGCTTTATCATAACACTGTCTGCATTGTCAGTATGGGGCAGAATTTTTCATTTTCCTGCTCTGAAAGCCTGTCTAGTTCTACTGCACATGGTTAAACAGATGTTGCATTTCACTCAAGAGCTGGTTGTGTTTCAATACTGGATAAAGTGGTTCCTGTAAATAAGGCTTGCAAAATGCTTTCTGTCTGAGTAGAACCATGGGCCAGTTTTTATTACATGCTATTATTATAATTATAGGATTGTTTGCTTAATCAGGATGTGCTTAATTAGGATAGCCATTTAATTGGGACATCTCCCAAGGAACCAATTTAGCTTAATGTTATTAGTACTATCTAAACAGGGCAGCTTAGGAAAAAAATTGCTTTTAAAAAATAGGATCCCCATCAAAAGAAAAGATAACCTGATGTTTTGCTGGTCTAATGTGTYCAGTCCATTTCTCAAGGAGCTGGAGTGATGATCTCAAAGTAACACAAGACAAGCACAATCCTTCTGTGGTGAAAGTATCAGACACGACCTTCACTCCCTCTATTGGCTGCCACCTCCTTATACCAGAATACTCCAGCAAATGAGACCCATGAACTTCATATTGTACCTAACAGGAARAAAAATCTGCCAGATATAAATGACAGAATGGAAAATGCCAGATGTTAATCTTGAAAGTGTTTGCAAAGRTAAGAAATAAAGCAACAATTTTGAAAGGAAAGTTGAAGTTTTTGAAAGGAAAGTTGCTCAAACAGACATTCCTAATAAAGTTGTTGGTCATTGAGGTGTTTTATTCATGTTTTGTTCTATCTTAACTTTTGGATTTAGTATCGTTTTGATTATACATTCAGCACTGTCCAATGAGATACCTCTACCAAACAAAATCTACTGTTTTAAAGGAAGAGAATCATGCAAGTTAGGTCTAAATTTCAATAAGTTCAAAGGCAGTATTTTTGGTAATAAAATTTAAAACTCCCCAGTTGTCAGCAAGCTAGTGTGATCCTAGATGGGCAGTATGAGCCAGCAGCTGAACTAGGGCTGAATTTTCAATGTCAAATACTAGTGAGAAACTTGGACTGAAAGAAAGCTAAGTAGTGGACAGACTTTGAGTAGGTGTAAACCAGTCACATCCCATTGCAATTTCTGCAGACATGCAATTGCTGCTGGTCTTCATGTGCTGCAGATTTTAGCTGAAGCCAGCGAGATGAAGCAGCAACATAATTTGCCTGTGCACGATGGCAGCACTGGAACAAAGTTGGCCAGGACAGTGATGGAATTTCCTTCCTTGCAGATATTAAACACCCCATCCAAACATAATCCTGAGTATCTTGCTTGTGGCAACCCTGCTTGAACTCAGGGGTTGAACAAGGCAGCATCAAGAGGTCCCTTCCCTCTTCAGCTGCTCTGTGTTTCTGTGAAGTTTCTGATAACAACCCCCTCAGTGTAGGTAAAGTAAAAATCCAGACACTGTGGGTTTAGTAAGACAGAATGTTGACTTTGGTGGTAAAGGTCATCTAAGAAATTCCAGTCCCTGACATTCCCCTCTGCTTTTTTTCCCATGTGCAAAGTCACTGTCTCTTTATTTGTGATGATAAAA
The DNA here is from genome assembly GCA_014549065.1 of Cardinalis cardinalis. Lineage (NCBI taxonomy): Eukaryota > Metazoa > Chordata > Aves > Passeriformes > Cardinalidae > Cardinalis > Cardinalis cardinalis. The sequence continues at coordinate 3,200,900 of JACDOX010000029.1, forward strand.
TTCTTTATAGGGTCACTGTATTAACTGGATCAATGATAAGAAAAAGTTAAAAATAACAACCTAGAGTTTTAAAATAATTTTTTAAGTCTTATTTTTAAATGCATGTCAGTTCAGCTATGCAATTCCCAGCTCTGCTGGGCTGTACTGTCCCAGCCCGCAGGATGATGAACAAGTGAGSGGGGGAAAGCTGAGAAGAGACCAGCATGATGCCTGAATCCATCAGGTGTAATTGCACACTGCTTATGCTGTCTCTTGCAGAAAGCAGGACTATATGTTATCTGATGTTAACTAACTGAAAAAATCAGACCTGTGTCTTCAGATCACTGTACATTTTGGGTGCTCTGCTTATGGAGACAGAGCATACAGAACCTTTGCTTTCTTTAGGTGCMGCTGAGGAGATCTAATGGTTAACCAACTAAGAATTAAAATTGCATGAAAGCATATCTATCAAGTTTTTCACAGGTTGGTTTTCTCAGGGGCTGCGTGGTTCATTAGTACTACAGAGCCTGCAAGAAATAAACTCATTCAAACTAAGTTAATTATAAAATCAAGTGACTCCCCAAGAAGGGGAATCATTTTAATTGTTCCAGTTGTGTGACTGCCCATACTTATTCAGGTCACCTTGTACATCCCCATCTCCTTTCCAGGGCTCTTACCCCTGAGTCTGTTCTGGATTGAACATGCTGGAGCTGCAGTTTTCAGAGATTTAGCCATGGTTAAGGTGGAAATGGATTATTGATTAGTGTGCTGGTGTGGGACTGGGTTCAACAGCTGCTCAKATACAAGCTTCCTGTGTGACCTTAGCATGTCACCTTGAGGCTGAATTTAACATTAGATTTAGCTGGAGCTTGGACATCTACACTCCAGAAAAGGATCCTCAAAGCTCTGCTATCCTTAGACCTCTGCTTTGTGTCACTTCCCTGGTCCCTCTGAAATCCTGCTCTGACCATGTGGGAATGCTCTTGGTTTTGACACCACTGCTGAGCCATTCACCTTCCCAGTCCCTGCTGCTGCCTGCAGAATGGGAGCTGCCCAGCCTGTGCCTCCCAAAACCCTGCTCCATCAGGGGCATCAGCAGCTTGGGCAAGACCATGCCCTTCCCTGGAAGGACTGCTGAGCAGCTGATGGATGGGCAGTGTGTGTCAGGCCCCTCCTCACCTCCCTGCACAGTTCTGCAGCAGCAGCAAGCTGTATTTGTAGCACACATAAGTGAGCAAAATTATCAGCCTGTGTCTTCAGGGCTCTGAAAAGAGAATGGTAAGGTGTGCACCTACTTAAATTGTTAGTGTACTCTGTTCTCAGAACTTAGCTACCTGCACATGCCTACTGTCTGGTGTGGCCAAGAGCAGGTCTGGGGCTGTCTGCACTGTGAGTGTGTGTGAGCATCCATGCATGTCCCTGTGGCATGTAGGAAAACATCCAGTGGTGTCCAAGCTATGWGCTCCTGTAGGTGGAAATTAATAGTTGCCTGCACTTAATTTCTGTGTATGCTCATGGCACTGGGAGGCCTGGAGTTTATTGTAGGAGATAACTGCTGCTGGCAGTTATTTACAATTGAAGCATATTAAGAGAGGATGCAACACAGACATTCTTTCCTAACAAAGCAGTGATTTGTAAACCTCTATTAAAACAGTTGACAGTGTTTTCCTGAATAGATATTATAAATGCTATTAAAAAAAAGTTTGATAAAGAATGGATGTTCCTGGAAGCTGGTACCACCTATTGACCCCATACCTCTTAGTAATTTGTATTTAGTTATAAAAGGCTATATTAAACAGTGTTTGCTCTTTGTATAAAATAGGAGATGGCTGCTGATAAGTATGCTTAAAATAAGCACCAGAGTGGTTCTTTTCATTCCCTACCTTTAATAATAGACTATACAGACAAAAGTGAATGCAGCCAGTCAAGCTGATGGCTGAATCATAGCAGCAGCATCAATTGATTTGTTTCCAAGTCTAAAAAAAACTAATAAAGACTTTGCATGATCTCCTAGATACAAGAGGATTATGGTTCATGTCTTAAATCTGTCCTTTAAGCTCTAATACTCCCTCTGTGTGCTCAGATGCTGCCTACCATCTCTTTCAGGTGAATTCTATTTATAAAAATTGGTACTGAGTTAAGCTGGTTGAAACAAAGGCACGTTTCTTCTTATTGAACTAAAGAGAAGCTATCAGCAGTTCAGAACTGCCACAAGCCTGACCACTTACCAGTCACAGCAGTGCACTCATGTGTGCTTTGCAGAGTTTATCATTACTGTTCCTTTTTATTCTTTCTAGTGAAACTAATGTGTTGACCTAGGAAGTACTGCATGGTAGAAAATTTAACACCAAACCACTCTTATTCCTCACATAATTTAAAGTAAATAATTTTTTTTACTTCATTCAACCTGTTTGCAGAATGAAGGACTATTTTTTGTCCTTGTTAGTTGTTTGTTTGAAATTTTTAAAAATAAAAAATCAATTTTCTTGAGGACCTATTTTTAAAATACACTGGGTACATTTGTTCCAAGGCCCAGATCCTGAGAAACTGTATGTTTATGATAGATCTTATGTATATTTTAATCYTAGAATGCTGTGCATACTGTAGTTCTAACCAATTCTGGTTTGTGGAAAATTGATCAGTGAAAATGTTATGAAGCACAAAACCTCAAATTGTCCTAACTTAAACCTTAACTTTTGCAAATCTGTAATGTCATATATTCATTTTGCAGTGCAAATCATTGAGCATGAGCTGGATCAGGGTTTTGTTTGCAAATACTTTGCCTGTTGCTCTAAATACAGGTAAAAACTTCYTTTTGTTCCAGCCAAGTTAATTCCTTGCTTCCTTCCCACAATCAGTAAGATACTCCCTTATTTAGGAGTGTCTGTAAGTAACTCACCCAGATGCTGAATGCAACTACAATGCCATTAAGCTTTTCCTTGCTGTGCATGGAAAACACATTCATCCTCGCAAGAACCACCTTGGATAGATTCTTTCTGAGGCAGAGGAACTGTATTAGCAGTTTGTGGGTTTAACAGAAGGCCTTTCTGTCTGCTYGGGGAGATGAGCTTGCCTGGTGGGAGGCAGTGCATGCCTGTGTGCTGTGTCATATGCTGTGTGGGGCTTGTGGAAGCGTGGGTTGTTATGAAAGGACATTGCGCAATGTGGGACCGACCGTGGGGCTGCAGCTCCCTGCTGGATTTCAGCACACGCTGAATTTCAAATGGGACCCGTGGCATTAGTTCRTTTCACCAGCTTTAAAAACCTTTACCACAGTGCTAGCCAGCTTCTGCTATGTTTATAGCCTGGGAGCCTTCCCAAAACATAGCCCCAGGGGTACATGTCATTATGCTCCTGGAGCAGTCTCTGAGTTTAAACAAAAGCCTTTACTTGACTGTGTAAATTCCTTTGAGTTTAAGATATATATTGAGAAGACCATAACTTTCCTGTGGTTTTCAGCTCTCTGCTGYGAGTGCAGGGTCTTTCAGAAAGTGTTTATATTGGTCTTTAGGACGTCAGGAACTTTTCTACAATCTRTCTTTAATATAAAGAAATATATAGTGCATGTAATTAATTTTAGTCATTCAGTCAGCCTATCAACCAGATGAATCGATGTTCATTACCTTCCTAAAGRCATGGCATTGGACAAGTGCATTTTCCATGCAATCACCTTGTAGAAATGGAATCAAGACAAGTACTCATGGATGATGAAGTAGTATTTGCCCACTAGCTCCCAACAGGGAGGATTCATATTCCCATAGACTGGATAAGGGACACAGTAAATCATGAGCTGAAGTTACTATATTCAAGGGACAGAAAAAAACTTAGTGCTGTTTTAAAGAGTCACAGTGCAAGTTCCATGTTCTGTGTTAGCAYACCTTCTGACTGAAAATCCATCTTTCTACTGTCACTTTGCATCTTGTGATATTCCTCTAAAAATACTTATTCACACTACTATTATGCCATCATTTTATGTGTATCATGGCTATTTTTTTAGCATTATATCTGGGAACTTGTGTTGAAATTTCTATTGAACAAAATACTTCCTACTGTATGTGATGAATACTATACACTATTTAACTGAGTATTGTTTTACAAAGGGTTGGTGGGTGTCATCAACTGAAGTTCTATAAAAAACCGAAAGGTAGACATCTCTGTGTTGAATTAAATTTCAACACAGGTTTCCATCATAAAATCTCTGTGCTGCTACTGGGCTTCATATAAGCATTTATTGGAAGGACAACAAAACAATTCTGACTAAGGCCTAATGAGCATGGTCTGGCAGGAAAGGCATAGTACAGAAGTATAAATCTCARGCTTATTCTACTTATGACTTCCTGAGTTCAAATAATTGACTATATAGAGCAAACTGAGAAAGGGAGGGAAGAGCATAAAAAGCTCTGTGGATTTKGATGTTCATACAATATAAACTCAGATGACACATTGTATTAAGCATCAGCAATTTACATTGAAATTAATACTGGTATGGAAATCAGGCCAGTGTTTGATCAATAAGAAGCTTGAAGAGAATGGCCTGTAAAATGAAATGCCAGGTGATCTTGTGAGAAGTCTCTTGGGACATAGCAAAAGGATCTCTGGAGTGGTCCTCAGGGTATGACATCTTATTTCACAATAATCTCTCCTCCAGTGTCAGTCCTCAGATGTGTGCACTCTGTGTTTGCACACAGCAAACCCACGTTGCAGATGTGACTGGTGGCTGTCCCAGCCTTGCTGCCAGCCCCTGTGGCAGCTCATGCYACACGCCACCAGTCCAGGCAGGCAGACCCTGCTATTGCACTCTTCCCTTGTGTGTGCAAGTGCAATAAACCACACCTGGTTATAGCACAATTTGCAGTCATCTCTGATACCTTGGTTTACTTTCTGTCAAGCCAGGTAACCCAGTCAGAGAAATTTACCAATACTTTTAACCCAGTCAAAGTATTTTATGAAGTTCAGTAAAATTTTGTTAAATATCCCACATTGGTTTTTATCCCAGCAGTGTCAGTTACTTTCTGGCTGTGGTTCTGGTTGGGGTTCAGGACACTGTGCCACCGAGGACTCAGCTTCTTGTGCAATCTGAAAAGTCTGTGAAGATGATTTGAGTTCTGACATCAGAATATTCCAATGTTCCATGTTGAATTTTTGGTACTTGCCTGTCCTCCATTGTTGGCTGCACTGCACCATTGTCCTTTGGAATAATGTGTCAAATTATTAATCCTTCACACATCAGCGGCTCCTATTACACCATACACTTGTTTTCTCTTGATAAACACTAGTTGAGGACTAAATCTGAAGTATTTTGTACTATGAAGAGTATTACATCATTTTACAGAAGCAGGCACAGAGAAGTGACACAGACAATATTACTTTATTTGTTATTATAAGATTCCCTGTAGTGTGCTATTTATATCATAGAATAACTTGTTCTCTTGCTCTGAAAACCTTATTGTTTTCACTGTGTCACAAGAGGCAAGATTATGAAAAACTTTTTTTAAAAAAAGCAATGTAAGGTCTTAAAATTGTAGGAACTCATGATTTGCACAACTCCTGCCTATTTCTCCATCATTGCTTTTGTGACTCAGTAGCAGAATTTTAAAGAATATACCCAAAATCATTACTGTACACAAGGAACACAAAACTGCTCAATGCTTCTTACACATTAACAGTGTCTGTTATTTACAGATGGATAAGAGGTATGTMAGCTATTTCTGTTCTGTTGCCTTCTGCTGGGACCAAAGAAACCTAGCTTCCCTTGGCTGCATAAAGCCTCARAGTGACAAATAAAATGGCTCTTTCAATTATGCAGGCATAATTTCACCCAGCCTTGTGACTTTGCCTTCAGAGTGAACAGGGAACAGTTGCTACAGAAGTTCTTAAAAAACGAACAGGGTACTATCCTCTAMTGCATTTGTGCACAGCAGCATAAGCCTTGGTGTATGCACAGAATGAAGAATTGGTACAGGCACCTTTCCTGTCATATATTCAGTCCTTTGGTACCTAGATCTACTTATTTTTCTGTGTTTTCTTTAAAGTTTATTTAGTTACTTAGGAAATTTTAGAGGTTGAAAAACATGTGTCTCAGGATAGTAAGTAGATGGATAGACTGCAGCTGCTTGGGAGTTCTGAGGATCTGCATTTTTGCAGTTAGATGTATGGGTGCAGTTTGGCAGCTTTTAGTGCTTAAATCCTGTAGTTTATCCAGTCCAAAGTCACTTAGCAATAAACAGTAGTTGACTCCAAACTTGACACTTTGCTTAATCACGAGAGGAAGATAACATCCGTTTGTGTTTGTCCATGTTATTGTAAAGTTGGATCTGCTTGCTTTATGTATCTACTTGTGTTCATGGAAACAAATGGCCATGTGAATTACAGTTAAACAGTGTCAGATCTYGCTCATATTTCTACCCTTTGCAGGAAGAACTCGGATCTGATGCACAATGCCAGTGCACAGCTCTAGTGGCAGGTCTCYGCTATACTGTAAGCACTTTACCAAAGGTTTTCACTTAGAGCTAGTGACAAAGACRGGCTCATGGAAGTGCAAATGCTAAAGGTAATTGTGTTTCCATTTAAGACACTGGTTGCTTGAAAAGTTATACACTTAAGACCATGTATCAGGTAATTTTCTGTGTTTGTGTTTAGCACAGTATTCTTACAATAGCTTTACAGACACCTTAGCTAGCTAAATGCTGGAATTCTAACAAGCGCGAAAACCAGGCAGAATTACTCAATTACTTAAATTGATTCTAAATGCAAAACAATGACAAAGTTGAAACAGTATTTAAGCCCTGAAGTAATACAGCACAGTTTTGATATAACTCACACTGATTAGGAGGAGCTGCTGTATTTTGTGCTACTCAGCATCCCATGGTGGTTTTGGCTRCAGCAGCAAATTTCAAGATGCAGCTAATATAAGAGTCCTCTTGTTCTGTGTTTTTAGTAGATTCAGCATCCAGTCTAGAAATCACATTGCATGCAAACTAATCAAGAGAAACAACTTCTCAGCATAGCATAGCAAGTAATAAAGAAAATAAAAGAAATCTGGAATCCATTTGAAAAAATCAAAAATGTCTTGCCACATAGTTGAGGAAGATACAGAAGGTAATCACACACCAAGTCTCTTACTAAGATATACAGGTTCTGGCCAGAATAACAGGGGTAGCTGCATCAAAATAGCTTCTGCCATAAAATTCTGCACATGAGCATTCAAGGCCAAACTTCAAGTTTTACCAGTGAAATCTGTGTACCCAGCTCATGGCAAGGGTTAACTTTTATTTCTGCCAGCTGGGGATAGGATAACTCTTGCTGCATTAGAACACARGGGTTAGCTCTTGTCCTCAGGTTCTCTGCTCAGCATCCATATTCCTGTAAGTTCACAGCATGGGAAGAAGACTTCTCATCTGTCTTTATACCAATTAGTCTGATCAGAGATCTGCCAGCTAAGGAATTTCTAGTTGGTTGCATAACTATACACTGGATATCTTCAGCTCCATGCAAACCTATTGACTGCAACAAGTAATCACTGCTTATCAAAGCACATTTCATGTTGGAAATTACCTCAGCTGACCACCCAGTCCGGTCTTCTGCTAAGGTTAGTTTAGCAAATCAGGACAGAATATGCTTCAATATTACATTAGCATTGAACTGGTGGTCTCCTTTTTGCACTTGCTACCTGTTATGTTTKKTTTTTTTTAAWCTGTACCTCAGTATGGCCTTCTTGGGCATGCCTTGGTTTCTCAGTAGTCACTGAGCAAYTTCTCTGGCTCCAGAGGTTAAAAAGAGCTTATAGTTTGTAGGTTTCATGAACAAAGGCTACAAATAACACAGTTGTGAAAAAAATATGAACTTCATTTTACTAGAGCAATTGACAGTACTACCTATGTGGCTTGGCTTCAGCCTGACCTGGGTTCCACCTGTGTATTTTCATTGACCTTCTATTGATTTGTTGTAATTTCAGCTTCACCTGTGCTGCTGATGCCAGTGAGTGGGACTGATATCTGACATCAGGTTTTATTTTTTAAGAAAACTCAAATTCTCCATGCATATGTTTATTTCCTTGGAAGCGTAGCCACTCTGGAAACACACGATTTCCACAAACAGATTTTCRTGCTCATTCTGACCTTCTGAATTAGATACTTTGCAATTAAAGTACCAAGAAGATGCTGAAGCAGAACGTCATGTTGCTAYGAAGTCCTGGAACAACTCCTGCAATCTGGCCATCTTGTACCATCATGGCATGAAGCTGTAGCATTGCAGAGCTGGGTGATTGACAGCAGCAGGAACTTGATTCCTTTCCATGTAGATCTACAACTGTTTTTCATGTGCTTAAAAACAGTTCTCAGTATCATTTCAATGCATTATGAGTTTAATCCATTGAATAGCATTTTCATTTGCTGCCATCCTTCATAAGTGACTGTCTTCTTTACATACCAGGGTCATTGTTCCTTGTCCCTACTTGCAGAGGCAATGACTATTCTCAAGTCTATGGCAGAGAGTGAAGTTTCATAGAAACAGGCAATTGTTTTATGTGAAGATCTGAAAGATTACTGTTACTTAATGGGCTGTGAGAGGTGGTAAAAAAATTATATTTGCATATCTCTGTTCCACTGGTGTGTCAGCTGTGCCTAAAAATCTTACKAATACTGGAAAACTGAGAAAGTCTTTTCCAACACAACTTTTGGCAGCCTGCAGTGATGAAACTGTAAATCTGGTTTTCTACTGCAGCCATGGTAGAGATATGAGTTTTGCTGATGAACCCATGTCAGCCTCTGTGCAGCCACAGCTTAGCCACTGATCTCAGAGCAGCTGCTTTACAGCAGCCCAGTCTCCTCAGTGTCTGTACCACCTCAGTGACAGAAAAAGCTTGTGCACCACAGCAGCAACTGTGAACATTTACAACATTACTTTGCTTGTTCTTCCAAAAATCAGGTAGTGATGGCTTCCTGTTCACATCCCAGCTGTGGCATCACCTGTTGCTTTACATACCCATAGGTAATAGTTGGTGTGTGGTGTCAGTGCACCCTTCTGAAATGTTTTCTGCTCCTTAGATAGAATTGTGCCGGCAGTTCAACATCAGTGACCCCTTGGAAATTTCAGTCTGCATGGTGGATAAAGGCAAATGATCATATTCTTCCATTGAGGCAGTTACTGAATTATGCTGGCAGCTTAGAATCAGTGACTTCACTTCTTTTTTGAAGTTGCTGTTCAGGAAACCATAGATAACAGGGTTGACACAGGTAGAAGCCATAGCTACCAGGTGGCACAATGAGAAGATCAGGTTGTGGTAGCAAGGCGAAATGATTTTGTAATTCCAGTCCACGATGGTGTTGAAAACATGCAGTGGTAGCCAGCAAACAGCAAAAGCAGCAACCATGGATGCTAGCAAGATGTTTATCCTTCTCAGCTGGACCGCTCGGTTGCTGTACTCGCTCTTCTCAAACATGTCCCTCCTCTTCTGCAGGCGTAAGTAGATTCGCAGGTAGCAAAGGATGATGAAGAACAGAGGGATGCAATATTGCAAGAGCAGTAAAGTGGTAGTGTAGATAAGTTTGTGCTGCTCAGAAGGCCACGAGTTGATACATATTGCCTTATCAGTGGAAAAATTCATGAAGTGTGAGAGCTGCTCATACAACTCATTAGACAAGATGGATGTGGTCAAAAAGGGTAGGGACATGAGACATGCTAAAGTCCAAATCACTCCAATGCCTAGGTAGGCTTGGGAGGTATTTGGCCTCCAGCCAGTTGGGTTTATGATGAGCTGGTGTCTTTCCAGAGCAATAAGGACAAGGGAAAGGATTGACACTGTCACAGTTGTGCACTGGGTGAAAGAGGTCATTTTGCACATGACTTCTCCAAATATCCAGTAGTCCATCATAGTGTAAACAACAGTGAAAGGCAGGCAGACAAGACACATAAACAAGTCTGAAATTATTAAGTTGGAAATTAGGATATTGGTGACATTTGCCTTTTCCTTCTGCCTGGCAATGACAGCAATCAGACAGATGTTTCCCACAATGCCCAGAACAGTCTCCAGGCTGTAGGAGGTGGCCAGAAAGACAGTAAGGTCAGTGATGTTCATGCATTGATTAGAAATGTTCATAGGAAAGCTTCGGCTTGAGCTCCAGTTCTTGCTGATCAGGAAATGAAAAACATCATTAACAGCCCTTGTCTTATTCATCTTGAATCCCAAAATATTTATGCAAAAGGGTGGTAGTCAAACACAGTCTGAGTCTTCTGGAGCCAGCCTAAAAGCGTTATATCTGTTCTGTCTGGCTGTGGAAGGTCCGGGTATATCTGCAAAGGAAAGGAAAATAAAAAATATGTTTAGTTATGCTGCAAGAAATTAGTCAAAAGGGTAAGGAGGGAGACAGGGAAGCAAATGCCAGGGATTTTGTGTATATTCTGTAGCTCCCTCTTACACAGTTTATTAGATCATAAAATGGAGCCCTTTGCTACACTGTGGTATGAAAGTCTGTACAACTCTATTGAATTAYGACCATGTTTATTCATTGTGAGGCTGTCCCATGGATTTAAGAACATCTTAACTTCATTATTTCACTCAGTGCAGTATCTTGAACATCACTAATGCAGWAGAGTGGTGATAAAACAAAACTGGATCAAAACCCACCCAGGGTAAAATTGTGTGCAATTCTGGTTTTGCAAGATTCTGATCCAAAAGTGGGCAGAGGACATTGTGAGGCTGCATTTGCCTCCAGCTGTGCTAAATATCAATGTGCAAAGCAAGGCATATTAGGTGCACAAAGCCAACATTAAAATATCTTCTGTGAAATGCACTTATAATTGCAGCCAGAGCTCACATTTGTGCAAGACTATCACCATGCAAAAATTCAGGCTCATTCTCTGGAGGCATATCATGGGAAAAACTTTTAAAAGTCTAAAATAATTCAAAATAATTTCAACATTTTCCAGCTTCTACACAGCTGTGACAGGTCATGGGAACTGCAGTCCAGATTTCTTGCTTCCTCGTTCTGGATGAACTCCGGTGCCCACAAAGCATCGATATTTCCCCTAATGTGACTGYGACAGAGTTTATCAGAAATACAGTGCAGCTCCCTGATTTTGGCTTTAAGAGTGAGTGATTTTGATAGTGACTTTTAATTTCTTAATTTCTTTAATTTCTTCTGGGAAGGTTTTTATTGATTCTCCCTCAGCAGAATTTTGCTTTTTTTTTTTTTTTTTTTTTTTTTTTTTTTTTTTTTTTTTTTTTTTTTTACAAATTTGTTGTAAAGGCATGTTCTGTCTGCTAGAGAGCGTTCCTGCACAAAGATAGGTCTGCTTCAAACTCACTGCTGCAACTCATGAGCTGGGACTTTCAGTGGGATTCAGGGGGCCAAACCCATGGAGTTAAYTGGTGCTGCATACTTTTTGGAAATCTGTCACAGGACTGCCTTRACTCTCGCAGATGACTCCTGTGAGCTATAGCAAAGGCTACTTTATAATCCTGACCCTCATGTCCAAATCCCCTGTGTCCAGGAATCAAAGAAAAAAAATCTGACTCTGCTGGGAGTTCTCATCAGGCCAGAGGCAGTTCCGTGCTGTTCAAGGGCTTGTAGTATGAAAAGTAAATAAATACTCGGGGAATGACACTATTTAACCACTGCATGACACTTTCCTCAAGGATYAAATATCACTCAAACAAGCTTGTGGGGCAGTGAAAAATGTCTGAGATTCAGAAAAAAACCAACTGATTATGGTGTGGATACATAAGTAACATGGTATGGTGAGCCTATCACTTCAATTGAGTAGCATTTATTGCTGAACAACCTCATGCCTAAAGATAACCCGTACTGTACAAAAAGCCCCCACTATCCTGTATCTTTTTCTTTGCATTGTCTTTCCTATTATGAATTTTATTGTTTTCTTGAGATGTTGCCTCTCAGGAACTAAAGAAAGCAATAGGGTGCAGTAAATAAAAGGATGCTTTGGGACCATTGTTCTGTTTGATCATCAAAAAGGAACAAGTACAGTAGATTCTTCTGTACTTTGCTRGACCTGTTTATCTAGACATTTATCTAACTGTACCTCTCTTTATCTCTGTCATCTATCCGTATCCATCTGAGGCAGTCAAGACAGTTACAAAATATAGCAGCCCTTTCTTTCTCATAGTCTTTCATTTCCTCAGTAGTTTAAATATTAATTAAAGAGGGGCAAAGAAAATTTTCCAAATTGAGGATATAGGCATAACTCCTTCTGTCCGCTCATTTTTGTTTTGTTGCCCAGTCCATGTGAACAGATTGATACACTTTCTAGAAGAAAAAGAAGCAGCAATGGTGATGTATGGATTCCATGTTCACATATGGGGAGGGTATGGTGGTCTGTTTCAGTGTGAAAATAGATATAGAATGAAAAACATTCAACCAGCCCCATTGTTTTTAATGATTGCTGGCCAGTGGAGATGCTGCAAGCAAAACAGAGCTAAGGGATGGGCAGCCTGCAATATTATTTTGTGCCAGTCAGAAGAGATAAGTCCTGGCATTTGGACAGGACAAACAGATTTTGCTGTAAACAAAACATGTGAGCTTTTTACTACGGTCCCAGCCTCATGTCCCTAGCTACAGTATCCTCAACAACAAACACATGGTTCTCTTTTGTTGCTTGAAAAATATGAAAATATGTGCAGTTATTACAAACATCTGTGTCCACAGAGAAAGCGCTCTCAAGGGTCCCAGACACTTTTGGACATGCTGAAGCAAGAGTGAGAACTAATAACGCTGAAGGGAAAAAAGAGAAAGTGGTGGAGCCACCTGAAAAGCAGAAGTCAGATCCCATAAGTTTAGGGAGCACATTTCCAAGAGAAATAGCAAAGACTCAGTGTGGCTGTGTGTTGGTCACTGATGGGAAGTGTGGTGGRGATGAAGAGCATCTCTGCAATGTATGTTGTTGGGTTAGGAGCTCCCTCTCTTTTATCACCTTGCATTCTGTGGTATCCCACACCAGATGAATGGTAGGCACTTCCYGGGCATTCAGTCTCATGGTACTGCCCAGAAGTAAATAAGGAATTATCACCCTCCTATCACAGATAAGGGGACTGTGAGAGGGAGATGGGACGTGAGTTGTCCAGTGTCTCAAGGGAACCTGTGATGCACCATGAGGTGCTTTAAACCMCCTGCCAACCTGATATCTTGGGAAAAGTCTATGCACAGATCACCTATGTCTGTAGTGCTCTTTAGCTCTTGTTCCAGCAACCATAATGTAAAAAGCAGTCCCAGGAAAACAGAAAAATAACTATTGCAGGGACCTTACACTTATGGATCCCAGTATGGTATCCTTGGGTGGCAGATCCTCAAGGGTCAGCGCTCCCAAATTATGTATCTGGCTCTCAAGGTGTTTGGTTGCCATTCAGTTCATTTTAAACCAAGAGCCAGTAAAAAGCAATGYGTGTATATTCTGTTTAGACATTTGAATCAAAGGTGAGCTAATACAGTGAGCCACCAGTGCAGTGGGAACAGGGGTGTCAGATAGTCCCCTCATTGTATTGAAGGTTTGCTGATTACCYCAGAAACCATGAGATTACGGTCTAAGAAAAAATAGCTTTCTTCCCCAGAAAATGAAGCAATATTTACTTGGCTTGTAGGAGTAAGAAGTATAYCTCTTAAATCTGTTTGTTGAGGGAGAGAGATTTTTGCTTGTTTTTTGCTCATTTGTCTTTAAAGAAGGAAGAGGAATCCTATTSAGACTCTTAATGAATGTTGGGAAAGAGTTCAGTAACAAAAACTAAGATGTTCACGAGAGTTTCTTCTCTAGTTAATGCAGCATGAGACAGCTTCTCTGAAAAGCAAGTGTCACAAAAGTCTGTGGCAAATTAACAGGATACAGAAGGAAGAAGAYAATGAGCTTTCAGAATTAATCTTAGTGTAAGTTCAGTTTCCCACATCCATCTTTTGTAGACATTTATCAMTCTTCTATTTGTGTTGGAAGCAAGGAAGAAGAGCAGGCAAAGTTTGAAGGGTTTGTCTTGGTGAACAGCACAGCCTTCTGAAGTAACAAATGTCACTCAGCTTGTCTCAAAAAAAAAGAAAACAAATTATCACATGTCAGCTCAAAAGTCTTGCCCCAGGGCATTATCCTGTATTTCCCTGAAAAATTCCTCAAACGAAAGGGAATTCTGCAGAAATGAGTCAGGGAAGAAAATAAAACCCTCAGTGAGTTTCAAGGAGACTGCTAGCCCATTATGGCTTCAAGAAGTTAATACATGACTGTTCCTTTGAGAGACCTCTGGACTCAAAGACATCCTATGAAAACCCCTATAAAAACATTTTCCTGGAGATAGGATAAAGCAGGGGGCTGCTACAGATGCTGGGCTCTATGTACCCACTGGGAAAGGGTGGGTCATTTTTGCAGAGCTGATCATGATCATCCACTRCCTGGAATCAAACAACAGTCTCCAYAGTTGGGATGGACATGGAAGCCAATTTCCACATCAGACATTAGTCAAAGAAAGGAATATGTTTGCAGTGTCTGGCTTCACTATCTGATACTCAGAAGCACTTGCTTATCTACCCCAGAGCCTAACTAGTTGCTCAGACAACTGGCTTTCAGTCCAYAAGACATTCTGAGAGAAGCAATTACTAAAGACATGTTGTGATTGTATCACTTATTTAAAGAGTAACAGCAATTACTGGGAGTAAAGCTGCCTGTTGTCTGCTAGGAAAAAATAATAAAAGGAGCAATGGAAAGGTTCAACACGATGCCATAATTTAAATTACAGATATTGATTRAGGTAGGGGGGACTGACTGGCAGTGGTATCCCCTTTTGGCTGCCAATGACATTATCTCAGTAAAGCAGATTTGGCCTGTTTAGCCTTACATACTAAAGAAAAGTTAAAAATCACTTGGCTATTATTACTCCCCAGGAAAGCAACACTTAACTAGAAGAGGAAACGTCACTGAGTTTGCACAGACATCCCACAACACTGTTAAATCCATAAGGGATCCTGTACAGTGAAAGTAATGATGGACTCTTTACCTCTTTTTAGCCTTGTATTGCAAAAATATTGGGAGAAACTGTCTTAGGTCATTGAAAAAGCYATAYAGGATAAAAATTTCTAGAACCTGCATAATTAGGGTATAGAAAAACTTGTGTATATTAACATGTTACAAGTCTAGAACATAAAGGGTGGCATAAATACCAAGGAAAGTGAATTCTTTTTTCCCCCTCTCACATCTGCATGTTTTTGAGCTTACGAAATTCTGTTATGAGTTAATTTTCTCTGATCCTGTAGAAAGCAAGGAAGTTTTACAAAAGCATTTACTCCAATTTTTTATTTTCTGGTTAAATTTATAACAACCTTACCAAAGACATGGAGCYGGCTCACAAAGGTAAAATATGAATAGCAAATCAGCAGACTGGAGAATGGTAGTTAGCCCTTGATTTCTTAAGAGTAATGGCCTTTGTGACATGTTTGCTACCCAAGAGAAAAAAAATACGTTTTACAAAGATGATCTTTACCAAACGAAGTGGTGAATCTATAAAGCATTGCGATGGGCACCTTAGCAGACAGTCAGTCAGGAYATCTGCAGAGATGTGTTGTGTCCTGTCTGAAGCCGCATTGGTTGCGTGAGGACCAAGAAGTCTCAGGGACTAGGAGATAAGAAGTGTTTTCCAGCAACCAGAGGCACCAGGAAGGTTCTTTCTGTCACACCACAGGGTGGCAGGGAGCACACTGAACCGAAAAGGCCCCCAAGAAGCTGCCATCTCCCTCTTGCACCCCAGAAGGTTGCAAAGCTTTGCTCAGTAGACACAAGAGTTGGGCGTTTCATGACAAGTCAAACAGCGTTCATTAATCAAACATAGTAATCTGCTTTTTTTAACAATAACAGGTGATAACTTTAATAAAGAGATGTGAGCTCTTGACAATCTAAAATAGATAATTTAGAAAATTCTTACCAGTTACTGATGGAGAAAATCTCTGCTCTTGGTGCACATTTCTGTTCTGGAAGCAAGCAGAAAGGTTGTAGGAGTGAGGTACGACCTTTTGTGCCCTTGCAATCCAGGAGAGAAGCTCTGCTGGTTGTATCTGTAGGTAATTTGGACGGCATCTCTCTCCCTTTYCCCGTCTCTATCCCGCCCTCTGTCCTTCCCTCCCTTCAATTTAGCCAATGAATTCTGCCCTCTGATTATGGTCTGACTTTGAAGTTCTGGCTCCCTCTGCTGTTGTAGAAATATACAAATTCTAGGGATGCTTGGGAGGAATAACAGCTTCAGAAAAGAGCTGTAAAGTATCTGAAGCACAGCATGCCCCCATGGTGCACAAGTGTGATCTCAAGTGAAAACAAAGAGACAAAATACAGACATGGAGCCTAATCCTGTTCTCCGTGCTGAGGCAAGATTTCTGTAGGGCTGCAAAGAGAATTTTGCCTCAGCGTAGGAGGCCAATACCAGTTTTCTCAGACTTTCCATTCCATCACAGACAGATGTTGAAATTTTCCTTTAGAAGGGTGCACACTAAAGTCCTTAGATTGTGACTGGGGAAGAGACACACTGTTACTCAGGAAAAGAACTCAGAAATGAAAGAGCACTGGGAAAGGTGGAAATAAAGGGGGGAAAGGGGGTTGCAGAAGTGCTAGATTTCTGTGATTTTTTTTTCCCAGGTCTTTCTCATCAAAAATCAAGGTAGAAATCAGAGTTGCAAATCTTTCTYTTGAACTGGGAAAATACACAAGCAGAATATTTCCAACAGCTATGCCAGAATAACCTAGTTTTGGTCTTTATATAAAAATTGATTTTAAGCTATGGTCAGCTACATAATTAGTCCAGTGGCTACTGCTGTTCTGGAGCCTYTCTTAAGTTGTGATAAGCAGTGATAGCAAAAAGGTATTTTTATTTGCAGGTATGTAGTATGTTAACAGAAATAAAATGTTTCAATATCAAAATAAGTGCATGCTCGTGAACTAAACTAAAATGAAAACAGTTTTTCATTTATACTGTATTTTTTCTTTCATTTTTTCTGGTAACAGCAATTACAGATGTCATCTACAAGAGCTTAGCAGACACTTTTCATCATTACAGAAATAAGCAAAGCAGAAGAAGGGACRTAGGGTGTTTTGGCATTTCTCATGTCTTATGGTGCAGAGAAACATAGAACTGGAATGTATATAATGAACAGTGTGAGCTGCACAGTTGTCCAGAGTTAATGATTTTTAAATCAGAGGTTGCTTGAGCTGCTTTTTACTTTGTGTAACTTATTTTTTTCCAGCCTCCTTTTCAGAGGCTTTATTTACCAACGAGTTTGAACCAGCACCCATATCCCAACRTTTCCCCTGCACCCAGGCACCCCTGAAGGAGACGAGCTTTCCAATCTGGCAATGGAAAAAGACCTGCAGGCTGTGCTCTGCATGAGAAAGCATCAGCCCACACAAATCTTGAGCTTCTGGCCAGCTTAGCAGGAAGTAGAAGATTCTTCCTATCTWACTGGAGACAGAGAAGCTSAAATTATTTATTTGGCTGGCTTGTACCCTTCTGTTTTTTCCTTAATTTATTTATCGTATGTTTATTTGTACTGCTGTTCAAAGCATTAAAGAAAGGGGAGGAAAACCATTAGGAAACAGACAGCCCTTTTCCTGAGGGATATTTGGATTTGTRAAGCTGTTCTTCTGCTCCCCTCAGCTGCAGCATTCTTTAGCCAGCCTTGCCTTCACACCTTCCAAATATTTAAAGATATTTGGGCCACTTTTATTCTCTCAATTCAGACGTTTGGGTTGTGAGCTAGCAAATAAACATCTGCTCTCTTAAAGTCAGTAGAGAACAGCTGTGTCACAGCTCCTGAAACACTGCTCAGGGCTCTGCTGCCCAGGGATCAGGAAATGACAGCTGCCAGTAACTTGCTATGTCATCCAGAACTTCACAGATTTTTATGATGATCTTCTCTAGCCARGTCCTGGCCATTTTGGTGAGGTGAAAGGGGCTGCATTCGAGTCCTGTTACACACATGTTCTTTCCACATGGTATCCAAACTGCAGGATGAAAATGCTCACTATTAATAAGCTGACGTGGGAGCAGCACTTGGGTCATTCCAACCCTGCAGACATTCATGGGTCATGGGGCTGCACCAGCAGCCACCGAGTGTAAGCCAAGAGGTGCAGTGGGGCTGGAGCTGCCGAGCAGCAGCTGTCCAGACTGCAGCACAGAGGGGACAAGGCTGCAGTTACCCGTGAGTGAGAACAGCAGCAGCAAGACAAGGATGCCAATGCAAATTCTCTCAGGTGATCTGGGTTCAGCACCTCACTAAAAGGGGTTCTGGCCCTTGAGCTGGCTGGTTTGTGTCCGGCCATGGTTCACTTCCCAGTGGGAACTACTGAACAATAGTCTGTAGAGAGTCTCTGTGAGGATCCCAGCCCATTAAGACTTGAGAAATGAACAAGAATATTTGTATGGGTGTGCATAATAATGGAAATTCCACATTGGGAAGCAGTGTGGAAGTACTGTAGTCCCAGCTATTGCTAGTTAAGTGCTGTCAATGGACCAGTCCCATCTGTTGTTGATAGGGGATGGGGTAAAGAAACTGTAGCTGGCATGGCATGGGGCTATCCTAGCTCCCAGAGAGCAAAAAGAAGCCTTGTTCCCATTCTCCAGCCACAGCGCATGCTCCTGTCATCAGAAGGCACAGGAGAACCGTGCTGCTTGCTCTGCAGCTGGTTACAAAACAGCTGGGCTCCACGGAGGCAAAGCCTTTCAAGGGGGTACAGGTGCATGAAGAAATGGTCCTCTCTGCTCTACCCAAAAACTCCTTCCTGCAAGGGGCTATGGTGACAGCAAGGCCTCTGCCAACCAACGCTGGCTGCAKTTGAGCATTTCCCTGCAGTGACAGGATTGTCACAGCTGTGGGATTACAGCTGCSCTCTGGGTGCTTTGAGGGTCTCCTCCAGCATTCCTGTGCCAGATCTCCAGCCATATCAGCCTTCCTTGATGGAGCCCTGATACTCCGTCTCCTTCTTTCCTCTGAGCATGAAACTTCAGAGGCCAATTCTGCTACAGTACATTTAGCAAATCTAATTGTGTTCCAGCATCTGGAGTCCTGCTCTCTCTGGCACTGCTGAACAGTGAGCAAACAATATCCATAAAGAATAGTACTAGGCACTTAATGGCAAAAGCATGTGGAGAAAATGTACCATGGAACAATACGTAGTCCAGGTGTATGCTAAGTTTATCAGGGCTACGTGGCATCCTTGTAGATATTTCACAGAAGTTTGGTTTGGCTTCATTTTGTGAGAATCTCTACCTCTTTCTGGAGCAGAATCGCTACTTCCACCATTATAAGCCACCCTCAATTTGTTCATAACCTTCATTCCATGGGGAGAGCTATGAAACTGATGTATCTGTACAGGAATTTTTCTGAACTGCTTAAATGATGTTCAGAAAAGTAGGCCTGTTACTCAGGGGTCCCTAGGCAGGCCCTTATAGATGAATCTTGCATTTAGGAAGAGGATAGCATAACCCCTTGTATATATCTGTATCTACATCTACTTCCATAGATATAGATACATAAATATATATATATATATATATATATTTATATATAACTGGATTAAATCCTCTGATTCATCCTCCTCAAGCACAGAAGTGAGGGTCCCTCTGATGTCTGTTCCTCCCAGACTGGTCATAGCCAGATGTAGGGATGTCCATGGCATTGGTCCCAAGAAGGCACAGGGGGATATCATCAAAGGGAGCTGCTTCTTGTTCTAACTTGCTCTTGTTCCTGAGCCCCCCAAAATTCTAAAAGATAAAATGTATTTCTCATTTTATCTGCTTTCTGGAATCACCTAATTGACTGCCATAGATGGGGTTTTTCTGATAATTAGTAAGCTGTTTTCCTTATTATGTGGAGGTTTTCTACTTGTGTGTTCTCAGCAACACACTTAAAATAGACCATGTGATTGTGGTTTTCCACAGCAGATATGGAAAGAAGTTGTTGTTTGCATCAGATGAAATATTTAATTGTAATASGCTTCAGGAAGGTAGAGGAAAGGCAGATGAGGAAAAGCACTATGATGTCAGTGTTAAATAAACTGAACACACTCAAATTATTTGTCTGRGCCTTTTAAGCTGTACAGCACTCTTTTTATAATTGCTCTTAATATTGTATAAATAGATTTTATAGGATATTTCGCATATTAACTACTTTTATGGACTTTGCACCAGGCACAGTGTAATGCCTGAAGTCTACAGGCTAAACATGATTTATAGTCTAGGTTTCCTATAAAAACAGCTTTCATGGGGTTGTTTGTCAGTGGACTTTGATCCAAACAAGATTATTGCAGGAAATTCTACCCTGGTATGGAAGGCTACAGAGCTATTTATATGGCACTTCTTTTCAGTATGTTGGACTCTCAGGCATGGGATTGCCATTTTTGTAATGTACCAATCATCTCCTGGAGAATATGTTCCTTGTGCATCTGCATTTATTGACCTACACAAGGCACTAAGGTGAGGGGAGGCTTTCAAGGGGCTGTTTTTCTGGTTTGTTTCATCCCATTTTTCTAGCACACATGTCAGGGGGGGAATGTTAATAAGTGTAATTGCATAATGAGTCCGTGTGTCTGGCAACAACTWATATAATACCTGTTACTTTAAAAGCTAGATGATTTCCAAATCAATAATTAGATTTACAAACATTTATAGACACCACAAATTCCTCTGTTTTCAAGGAGACAAATCAGTGACTACAGTGATTTCATGTATTTGAAAATGTGTTTAACTCTGGATCCCAACAGGAAAGAARCCTGTGATAAAGTTTGGTTACAAATGCGTGTAAGACAAACCACCTAGCAGCAGAAATGATAGATAAGGCACAATTAGGGCTGTGAAAGGCACGAGGCAAACTCATTTCTCTTGAAGCCAYGCTGCTTGCTGCTTTCCTCTAACGGAGAGATTCAGCTTCTGGGGTAGGTGTGAAAGAGGAGAAATTCAACCTGTGCTCTTATCCAACTCCATTGTAGACTTTGCAACTTATCTCAGGATTAGTCTTCTTCACCACTCGGATGGAACAGCTCTTCTTGTGGAATAGGCCAACACAGTTCACCCTATCATACTTCTTGGGGACTACAACCCTGTCATTGAGAAAGGCAAAGAAAAAATCAGCAGCTGAGGCATGGTTTGAAAAGGATACTCACTAAGTTACAGAAATCCTGGAGCAGCCGTGGATTGACTTGGCCTGTGAATATACATAACAAGTACTGTGGGTTGTGACAGAAGGAATACAGAGCCCAGATTGTGGCTTTTAACAGACAAAGTGAGTTCCCAATGCTTGCTCTTCTTTAAATGCAGTTCTCATTGGTCATTCTGTTAGGGATTAGTATAAATTCCCACACAAAGGCAAAATACGGATTAATTCTTTCTTCCCCATTCAAACTAAAATTTTCTTGATAATAAAAACAATTTAAAGAGTGCTGAATCATCTCAGCATGAATGATTCCCAGCTGGGCCTCTCCTCAGCACTGGCCAACTCCCTCCTTCTTACGGCTGAGAAAAGCTGGGAATATTTCCCTCCAAAAGTTCCTTGGATTGTAGTCTTCCTCACACATCATTCATGGGACTCTTTCTCCCTCCCCTCAATAGAAGGATTTTTTTAGTCTTCTGGCAAGATAACCAGTTCATATCACTATTCAGAAAGACACAATTCTCCTTGATGAGTCACTGCCATCCATAGGCAGAAACACAAAAGAAAGCAAATTATCAGCATGTATGTCCTGTTTTGATAAGGAGGAAATGTAGGCTCTAGACAGCATGGCAAGGATGTTAGAATATCTGAATAGATGCTTGCAGGCAGGTCAGTGGTTTGGTGCAGAGCTACAGAAGCCCACAGGTTCATGTGCTGGGGTGTTTAGGTATCTGGAGAAAAGCTGGTGAATAGAAGGAGCAAGGAAACAGAGGCTGAAGGGAGCCACACACCCAGTTACTGTCTGAATCAAAAGAAGGACCAGGTGATGAGGAAGAGCTGTGGGCTGGGAACACCCTGTGTTTCACTATGTTTCTTCCCCAAAAAGTCTGTGTGATTGACTGACTGTTCTGCTGGTCATGATTAGAGCTAACTGGGAAACAGGAAAGGGAGTTTTGCTCTCATGAGTATGCCATTCCAGTACATGCTTTCAATGAGGTTTTTTAAGTCTGAATATTTCAATCAGTTTCTGAATAAACAAACAATAATTTGGGTAAACTTACAAGCTGCAGCAAGTCATTGCGCCCATCTTACACCTGCACTGGAAACAATCTTCATTCTTCCATACCGCACCAAAAACATAGAGGTTTCTGTCTGAAAGGCACCCTGAATGTACACACCAGAAAATAATAGTCAGTAAATCAACAGATGTAGGCCAYGGTCTTATGTTTGTGGAAATCAAAGCACTGGTTTCTGTAGAATCACACCAGGGAAGAGCCTAACCCTGTGCTTTGYCCAAAAGTTACCCTGTGTTTGCTGCTTGGTGTGCAGGAGTGTATGACACAGCATCATCAAATGCTGCAACCACATACCAGATGCATGTTATTCTGCTGTAGCAATGGATCTGAAAAACACCTTAGCTTAAGGCTACAGGAGGATATTTCTGTCCTTTCTTATGGTCAACACAMAGGCTTTGATTTTATTTCCTCATTCCTTCCTCCTCCCCAATTCTTACTATACTTCAACTTGCACTACTAAATGCAATTTAAACAACAGCTGTGTTGTCTTTGCTTTGATTTTAGTGTCAGGTGCCCCCTTCAGATTAATCAAGTCACTTAAAAGTATATGGGCTTTTGCCACATAGGCAAGTGTCTCAGTCATACATCAGCCCAGAGTGTAATTATTGGATCTCTCAGTCCAGAGATACCTCTGGGTGGGTTGATTCCTGAGTAAGCAGCTGTTTGGATCATTCCTCAGCAAAGAGCATGTTACGCTATTCCAACATTTCTAAGAAAAAAAACCTTTGAATCTCTGAATTAATGTTTCAGGGATATCTAATATATTTGCCATTCTTACCATATTTTCTGGCTGGTCTAAGGTAACAGCGAGCAGGAACACACAGAGTCCTTGAGARGAGAAGGATCAAGCAAAAAACCAGCAAGAATTTCTAGAAAGAAAACAAGACATTTCTTTATAATTAAGGGGGTTTTTTTCAAAGGTCTAGCACAGAGTTATGGATGAGTCCTACTATTCCAAGTAAAATCAAATATAGAAATACTCCCACTGTAAAAGCATTACATACACATGCCCAAAGCTGGTAACTTACCATACTTGCAAGGGCTGGTCACATATAATGATGAGGAGTGGTGTCTATTTATACACAGTAAGGAAACAATGGTCAGTGCAAAGGGAGGCAATGCGAGTGTGCTCCCAATGGACGCTCTAACCTGTTCCTATCATTGATCAGAAGGTGCCACCTCAAAAAGCCTTGTAAAGGCTCCTTTTGTGCACTGGCATACTTTGGCATCTTGAACTCCATTGTGCTGGTATAAATCTGAAGAAACTCCAGCAGATACACTGGCTGCTCAGCATTAGCACTGGTGTCAGGGGAGAAATCTGACCACCAGAAAGCAGTGCCTCCAGAACTGGCAGGCCATCAAGGACCAGCGGGGAAAGGACACTATTGTTCAACTGACCTGCTGTGAGGAGGTACAGGACAGGTCATTCATACAGTGCAGTGATGTGGAAAGTCCACTGTTCTCAGCCTGATTGATTATATTTTCAATTATTTTATACGAGACACATTATGTCCATACTTAGCAGGAACTAGCTGTAGCTGTGTATCTCTCAGCTGCTGAAGCAAAGCCAGGCCTGGGGACTAGAGGCAGATCAGCATGACCAGGTAGCACCTTTTTGGCAGCAAAAATGAGATGAAATGTGTATTGTCTAAGTCCAGAAGCAATGCTAAGGACTGAGGAAGGCAAAGAAAGAAAAAGTTCCAGTTTTATTTCACTGTATGCATGTCTTGCCTCGAACACAGTGGGAATCAGACACCAAAGGCAGTGCTGTTTCTGCAACAGTAAAACGAGGACATTTCCTTCAATACATATCTTACCATAGGTGTCCAGGTCTTTGTGACATTAGACTGTTAAAACACACAATATGTGAGGCTGCCTCTCAGAACCAGCCAGAAAAATTAGCACATATCRCTGTGAATACATTAGGGCTGCAGGGATTCAATGCTGTACTGAATTGGAGCATAGGCATAACAAGTTTCAAAAGTTGCCAGAGCATTCMCAGCCTAATGAGTTGCATTAATTCCATTAGTGTGGCTCTTTTAGCACACCTGGCTTTAATTGGGCACTTGATTGGTATGCCTGAACTCGTTWGGTTCTGCTGATTGACAAACAGCTAGAGGAAACAAAGCTGCACTGAAAGTGGTTTTGGGACAGAAGGGGAGATGGCAGAACAAGTGTTGTCTCCTGAGGGATTTGGAGTCAAGTAACAGTTGTAGAGGAGGATCTGAATCATTCTTTATTTGTTTGCACGAACTTAGCAAGAGACTTTAGAGCTTCTGTTGCACTTTGCTTTTAGCTCTGCAGTACAGCTGTCAAGTTTTGTGTTAACCTTATGATTTTGGTAGATCATGCTCTCTGTGTGCAGTTCTGCAGCAGGAAACAGTTGTAGAGTCTAATGAAGCGCTTTGAGGAAATACTCTTTCTCTGGCAGTCTTTAAATAAATGAATTTCTCTTTGACAGGAATTATCTACTCAAAGTAACTTGTTAGCAAAGGCAACAGGGTGAAAACGTAACAAAGCTCTCATACTACTGTGAATTTGGCTTTATTTWAAGTGAAACCAATTTATTAGGGTCTAGTATAGCAAGAGGCCAGAGCCTCTTCTCCTCTGTCCCTGCTATAATTCTTGACAAATCTTGTGCTGTGTCTTGAAGAGAAATAAGTGTTACAGTGGATAATATCTCCAATAAGAATATTGTTGCAGGAAAATGTAATAAGCAATTCTGACTTGAAGAGCATGATGGGTTCCAAATTATTCTATTACTTTAATTATTTTTATTATTACTTAAATTATTTTTAAATTTGTTGGTTATCCTTCTCTCCTTGGAGAGAAATAACTGTATTAATAACTTTCATATAATTTTTGCTCTTTCTCAGATAGGCAAACATATTTACATGTATAAAATATACACGTAAAATAGGAAACTGAAGTGTGACCAAGGCTTTGGCTTCCAGAGGTGCCTGTTAGCCTGTTAGCTACCTCTTGAAACTGATGTTGTATTCAAGTATTCTAAGTGCACTGTGCCCTAAAAAAAAAAAATCATCTTGAATGAATTGAGAATAAAAACCCCCAGATGCTTATGGAAGCCTGAAACATTGAGTGAATTGTCTGTGGGATCTGGAGCAGAGAAGAGGCTGAACCTGACTCTGTTCATCTTCTTGCTGACCTGCTTGGACATTTCCTTTTGAGACAAACAAGGTTTTCCATGTCAAATGATTAAAACAAGAAGGAGAGGGGATTCTCTGTTGTGCAGCTGTAAATGAAGTTGTCTTCTGGGGCTGCAATGCTAAGCACAGATCCTCTTTTAAGGGAAGGATGAGTTCTCTCAGCCTAGGTGATGGCTGGGAGGGCTGAGTACCTCGGGACACGGTGACTATGTCACTTTGCTGCTTTCCCTCTGTACCTTCTCCCTTGGGCTCTGTTCTGCTGGAAGTGCTCAAAGCCCAGTTCTAGACACACTGACTTAGATCAAACAACTTCATTTACTGGCTTGTGGGGGATCAGCAACAGTTRATGTGCCTCCCCTGCTCGAGTTCTGTGAAGCAATGAGAGGAACATCYAGCACCTCCTTTCCCTGTCTCACTCCTGCATCTGTCAGGGCAGGCACCAAAGTAAACTGGTCAAATCATGGAGTGGTTTGGATAAAACAGGGACTCAGAGCCCAGCCAAAGAGGCAATTCTGCCCTGGGAAGGTCTTGACAATTAGAAGTATCCTGTGTTTTCTGAGGAGAGGCCTGGAGCTGGAGGGACTGKGCTCTGTGATTCCCCCAGGAATCAGAGGGGCGGTGAGATAGCGGCTCCATGTCACCAAGGCTCTGAATAGGGACMACTCTATAGTTTAACTGCAACTTGCCCACATTGAAAACATTTCTTTGGAAGACTTACTGGCTTTAGACATGATCTGCTGGATGTCTATTGCTTTACCTTGTGTTTCAAAACTACCTCCATGTATTGCTTAATTACTAAACACTATGGTGGGCCTCAAAATTGGGTTAAAGCACAAAAATAAATCTGACCTGACTTCAAAATGGTTCATGTCAATCTGTTTTAGAGAAGTTAATCAGGGAAACTGATATTCCTGCTGGCTCTGACAACTGGCTGACTCCATTTTTAGCTAAACTCATGGGAGTGAGTCATTAGGAGGACCCTACACCTAATGCTCATACAGCTCCTGGGAAATCARAAGAAATTTAATATTTTCCCTAAAACTACTACCTGAGTGGCATGGCCTTTTTCAGTGAGAAGATGGTTTGCTAGTTATTAGGAGTGCTGCAGCAGCAGTCTGGCCACCGCTTGTGCTGGGTGATACTGTCTTCCCTCTGTGCAAAGGATTCAAGATTGACTTCCTGATGCTTTTACATTATGCAAAAAGCACACTGCAGTGTATCAGCAGTCCTTAATAGAGATCCACTGGAAGCACTGGCTGTGCAAAATCACTGAAGCTGTGGAGAAGTGCAAAGAGCATGGGTCAGTGCTTGAGACCTCCTGCAATAAATAAAATGTGAAAACAGAATTTTGAGTATGGGGAAGAAGGTTAAAGTAACCCAGGCTTGCTGTGTGTATTAGATTGGTCATATGACTTGTGTGTTCTACAGTTTCATGTATATACCTGTCATAAAGCAGATCAATTCCAATCAGTTTCACCCTTAAATAAACCACAGCTTGACCCAAGGAAACATGCACACAACATTAGTTTCTAAAAGAAACTTTCAGGCTTTGAAGCGGTGCTAATGCAAACTTTCCTCCATACCAACAGGAGAGTTAACTAAGAGCAAAGTGAAGAAGCAAAATTGTCATGAATTGAATTTATCTGAGGTTTTAAAATTGGCACAGAGCAGAATGTGAACTGAAAATCTATGGCTTCCTTGGTATGCATAATGTAAATGAGATATATGCTTTCCTTGTGTAAGTTGGATTTTCATTTTAAGATTAGGGCAAAAATCTTGTTGGACACAAAATATGAATAGGTACAAAGCTRTTAAGATTCAGGTGATAAGCATTGTTTAATAGAAAACTTGCATCAGATTTATTTGATGTTTGATTTAAAAGCTTTGGTAGACTAAGCACTAGATTTCATTTCTAGGACAAGAACACCTTTCCAACATTTAAAAGACTTGCCTTAAAAGCACTTACTGGAAGAGGAGGGCCAGGTATCCAAAACTGCCTCTCCTTCTTGCAGGAAAGCTGTGCACTTTCAGAAGATGAAAGGGAAATTTGGGGTAAGAGAGCACAAAACCTGTCCTACTCTAGCTGGGATTTGCCCCTCAAGGTTCTGCAGAGCCTCCTAACCTTTAGCCTGACAGGATAGTGAAGGCAGCTTTCCTGTGAGTATTTTCTTTCCACTATGTGAGTCTAGTGGTGTTATGATCTAAAAGTTTTGAGGCTGGGGGATGTATTCTTTGTATGGGACTGTAGCTGTGAATGCTGAAATAGAGAAATACCAAGGCAAAACATAACTTGGCAAAAGTGGGAGGTTCAAAGCAGAGTTTTGTATGCTCTGTTTCTGTTTTTCCTGATTTGAGGGTTTCATTGTCTTCCCATAGCTAGACTTCTTGCTACAGAAGGGAGCCCTCCTGTGCTTCTGGTGCCCAAAACTAGATGCAATAGCTAAAATCATCTGTTTCCATGTTGAAACTTGGAGCAGACAAGAAGAGAGCAGAGTGCTCTGTGAGGTGTTTTGGGTCAGGCAGGAAATGAATCTTTCCTGTTTTGTCATAGCAAWCAGGGTAGATCCACATCTAAGAGGACTTGGCAGATGGTGGAGAAAGGTGTTTGGATGGATTTAAACTGTGATTAAATAGCTCTGGATTGTGTAGGAGTGCTGCTTCAGGCTGGCTTTTCTGGAATTTGGGGGCACATGTCTAGTCAGCCTTAAAAAAGGAAAGTATATCTTTGGTCACAACTTATTTATGACTTCTTGTTCTCTATAGACTTGCCTTACAACTGCACCTGGAAGTCTGTTGCAGGCAGAAGGATGTATAAAGAATGGTTTGGGTTGGAAGGGACCTTTAGAGGTCATCTAGTCCAGCCCTCCTGCCAAGTGCAGGGACACCTTCCAMTAAACCAGGTTTCTCAAAGCCTTGTCCAACCTGGCCTAAAACACTTCCAAAGATGGTGCATCTGCAAGTTCTCTGAGCARCCTGTTCCAGTGTCTCACTTGCCTCATATTAAAGAATTTCTCCTTGTGTCTAATCTGAATGTAGCCTCTTTTATTTTAAAACCTTTGCCCCTTGACTTATCACTGCCTTCCCTGGTAAAACATCTCTCTCTATCCACACTGCTCCCCTTTCTGTCTGTGTCACCTCCTTTGGTGAAAATTAGAAAGAGAAACCCTGCAGTTTCAACGCACCAGGGTAGAGTTCTTTCTCAGAAATTATTTTCAAGTCCTCTAGCCTCAACCCTSAAGTGATGGAGTCTGTGCTAGGCATGGTGTCATTAGAAGAGGCCTTCAATTATACTTTATGGGTAGCTGGTAGATCTTGCAGTCCATRTGTTGGTCTCCAGGAAGCCATAGAKGACAAAAGTTAATCATGTAAGACATTATAGAAAACAGAGCATTCAGAAAGATTTCAAGTAGCTTTTCATTTTTTTCCCATGGTTTTTGGAATTTTAATTCTTTTGGTTTTCATCCTTAAAGAAGAAAATAAGTCACATTAATTTCCAATGCTTTATTTGATYTTATTTTAGCTTTAAGATACAGGTGTGCACAGATTATGGAATATGCTCCTTGACACTGAAACATGACCAAAGAAGAACACAGATTAGCAGCTACCAAGGGTGCTTTAAAATGTCACCTTTAATGTCTGACCTCAAGGAAGGAACAGGTCAGTTCTTTGTCATGGTGAAGCATAAGGCAGAGAAACCAAAGGAGATTTTTTTGAGTAGATACTCAGTTTCATTATATGTTGGGTTTTAGGAGTAGATTTCACTTAACAGTTGCATTTTTAGTGGGTTTGAATTTGTGAGAGAACCATCAGAACAATAAAAGGAAATACTCCCCCAATCCACCATTCTTCTGTTACCCCACCCATGAATGGACTGGGCATTCTTTTGAGTGATCATCTTTCTCCACTACTTTATAAGAGCAAGTCTCCTTGTTGAAAATGCTTTCACATTTCTCTTCATCATAGTCAACTGGTGTCATATACCTGTGGTTAGGAAAAGAAAAAGAGGTGATGAGACCAAGAAATAAGCAGCTTCCACTTCAGGTGGTACCTGCACCTTTGGTATGAAGAGACTATACTGAGGAGACTTTTGGGAGCAGAAAAGGGAACTTGCACAGAGGTCATAGCTCAAATGTTACTTAGCCTGCTGTGTAATCAGGATGAAGGGAGAGTTGTAGTTTTTCTGGTCTACACCCAAGGGATGTTTGTTGTACTTATTTGCTATTCCAGTATCTCTGCTTCTTCTCTTCATCCACGGTGTGGAACTAATATTGCATGAGTGGTTGGGTATCACTATGGAAGACATTACAGCCAAGGTACCTTGAGCTGTTTCTCAGAGGAAAGCGAGGCAATGTGTGGCTTTGGGAAATCTKGACTAGGATCAATAGAAATTTCTGAGTGTTCTCTCTTGAATCAATAACTTGCCTGATGTGTTAGCCCTGAGAGGAATTAAATTCTCTTTTTCTTTTAAATCAAGAATTATTTGTTAAATACAATCTCTCTTTTTCAGAGGAATTTCTTGCATGTTCAGTGAGGATGGTGTTGGATKAATGCATAACTTTGTCATAGGAAGTGGGTGGGAGAAGGATTATTGTTATTTCTCAGGAGCTCCTGTGCAAAGSGAAGTGGTTTGTGCTGTATTATGGCAGCAGAGGAAAAACCCCACTGCTGCTCTCAACTCACCCAGTGCAGCAGCCAATTCCAGTCTTGGAACAGGAGCAGTCGTYGCAGTCCTCGGTCCTCCAGCTGGAATCGAATTCATGGACCTTTCCTTCCCCGTCAAGGCAGCCTGAAAAKGCAGTGTGTGAGCAGCCTTCAGTGTCAGACCATTGCACTAACTGTTGGATGTACAAAATGGGTGGGATCTTGGCTGGCTTTTTGCATTAACATYCCTATCTGCCAAACACAGAGGTTCCCCAACAGAGCAGGGTGTGCTACCCTAATGCATGGAGAAGAGAGACCTATGTCCTTCTGTCTCCTGTGGTTCTTAACAGCATGGGGTTTCCTGGTGCAGTTCATCTTCAAGTATGGAATTTGAAGAACCCAGCAGGAAGACAACTAGACACAGGACTGGCCAGAATTAAAAAAGGCTTTGGCTTTCCTATTAACACCATCTCTTGTTGACTCCTCCTTTAAAGCAAGACTACATCTGGTCAAAAAACTTTTCCCAGTCCTCAGCTGCAGGAAGAATGCAAATGTTGGATGTAAAGTTCCTATTCAACAGTCACAGARTAGACCATAGGCCTCCTAAATATCTGATCTGGGAAGCAGAATTTTATGAGAACAGAACAAGACAGAGTGATGGGGCTTCTAGGTTGTGTCTTCACCTATAAATGTTCTTTTCTTTGGCAATGTTAACTCATTTCTTCAAGTAATAGCACCAGCTTTCCCAGGTAAAACTGTATTTTAGACCACTCAGGGGGGTTTTTGCATATTGGCACGCATCAACTCCTGTTGTGTCAAAAAATAGCATGCTTCTCCTTTGGGAACTTTTTTTCCTGCAGCTCCACTCATCTGTAGAGTGACAGACTAGCTGTGCTCAGAAGGGCAGATGCAGACTCAAGGGATGCAGGCATTCTRCTTTTAGGAATTTGTTTTGGGATACAGAAACAAGACATGAGTAAATTGTGTGGTGCTGAATACTTGTAAATCTGCTTCCTGTTTTATACTGACTACACACACACTTCTCCCTTCTCTGATTTCTAGCTGTGATTCCATGGTAAAAATATGACTTACTACTTCACGCAGAGGAGTAAACTAAAACTGTGCTGCTTCCCTGGGAAAAGATCATTAGTAATTTGGTCTGTGTGAAGCTCCCCAGATAACTTGTTCTTTTAATAACATATTATATTATATTATATTGTGCTGCTTCCCTGGGAAAAGATCATTAGTAATTTGGTCTGTGTGAAGCTCCCCAGATAACTTGTTCTTTTAATAACATATTATATTATATTATATTATATTGCTCTCCACACCCCATTTCCCTCCCATTTCCCTTCCATTTGTTTTTGCTTCCTCTCCACTGTTTCCACTTATTTCTAAATTGTGATGAATTGCACAGAATGGACAAATCAAGCAGTGATTCTGATGATGTCTGTCAAGTTGAGGGCAGTTCTTACCTACAACCACACCATTAGACATCCCTGGCTTGAATGGCATATAGAAACAAGAAGCATCAGACAGTGGCATGCTGATGGCAAGAACAAGAAGGCAGGCCAAGATGGTGTTCTGAACAAGAAAACAGAATTCATCTCAATCCTTCAGTAGCTATTAAGATMTTTTGATGATAAATAACAGGAAAATACATTGTGATTTCAAATTAAAATCCAATTGTCTTTTGCAGTTTAGACACTTTAACACACTTATCAGGAATATGGAACCATTTGAAGAAGCAGAGRCAGGGCATCACATGGGAGGGGAGAAAATGTCTGCCTTTCCAAGTTGTTAAGATCAAGCATTGACAGCTAGACCCAGCTACTGTTTGTGAAAAATGTGTGTTCTATTCCTTTCCATTATCTATTAAATTTTCTAGTCCTTTTTTTTATCTATAGGCTTGGTCATCAACTGCTTTTTTCCACTAATCTCACAGTTGCAAAAACTTCTTTACTGCATTCTGTAGAACTACAGAATGTTTCGCCCTAGTATTGAAAGATTAGGAACAAGTGAAATAACTTCAGCTGAAGTTGAACACTCAGGTCTTGGCCTTGTACCTTACTTGCAGGTGTCACTTACAACCTAGGTAATTCTATATTCTGTGAACTTTGTTAGTGAGGGTTTTTTTCTGAAAATTCAGCTGAAGTTTCAATATCAGTTTGAAATGCTTGAAGGGTAAGAGAAGAAAAGTTTATTCYGGGTAGATCAGGAATAAACAATCACATACACATACTGCAACTGTGTCGTTTCAGACAGAATAGGGCTGGTGACTTATACAAAGAAGTCACTACTGAGAGATGAGAGGAGGCAAATTCAGTGTTTCATTTTGCAGAAGAGAGGTTAAAACCCACAAACCTGCAACAGAGTGACAAAGGAGTAAAAATCGAGATACCTTTTTTTTGAGTTCAGAGGAGTGTTCAGATATTATCCTGAATTTTCACCCCAAGTTCTTACCTGCCTTTGCCTCTCTTTGACTCTTGCTCTCATAACACAGAATTTATACATTCTCCAAGTTTCATAATGTGCCAAGTACTGAGATAAATCCAACAGAAACTCCTTTAAAAGMCATAGCAACATATCATGGTCTTTTACAGAACAAGATGTAAGGACTCACCATTCTTGCAGAATTATGAGACTTCCAGAAGGGAGATGGAAAGCTCATCTTCTCAGAGACCTTATATAGAGAGGGAATTTGTGATAACAGCCCTTGAGCAAACTGACCATGCATGTCTAGCACCAATGAAGTTTCTGCMAAATGACTTCATGGGGTGGGCATTAAGATAAGGCAATTACACATAGGAAGAAAGGTTTGTTCTAACAGACACTGGAGA
The DNA here is from genome assembly GCA_014549065.1 of Cardinalis cardinalis. Taxonomy (NCBI): domain Eukaryota; kingdom Metazoa; phylum Chordata; class Aves; order Passeriformes; family Cardinalidae; genus Cardinalis; species Cardinalis cardinalis. The sequence continues at coordinate 3,233,716 of JACDOX010000029.1, forward strand.
AATAGGTGTGGCTTTTGTGCCACACCAGAGTTGGGAGGCAATTACAGGAAGCACTTTTCAAGCCTAGAAGGAATACTAGCACTTGCCCTGAGAAAACCATTAGAGACATGATGGTTGTTAATCACAACAAAATTGCATGCTTAGTTGCAACCACCTAGGGTTTAAAACCTGGGTCCTAGATAACCATTTTCTTCCTTCTTCAGCTTTCCATCATGTAGAAGATCCATATGCTCAGGTCCTCTATGAAGAARTAGGCATTACATTTTTTAGTTCTTGTAGCCAGTGAGAAACTGTTCCTTTTCTGCAGAGGCTGTATATGTCAGGGGCAGACACACTTTCCAAGKACAGTAATTTGATAGCAAAGAGGTCCAGTATGGTCCCCTTTTGCCTAGCTTTCACCTACAAGGTTCAAGTATTTCAAATTTTGTAGCTCTTCTTGGTGATGAAGTTTATCCCTTATTACCAGAGCTGCACAGTTTGCAATACCTGAATTAATTACTCTGACTGCATAATTGTGGTGACTTCTTGTGTGGTTTTGGGAGTAGAGGCAGAACTGCAAGTTGGGTTGGCTACTCCACATCTTCTACTCAAACTCCAGAGCTGAGAGGTAGCTCAGCAAGTCCATGAGAGAAGGCCAGAATCTGTGCAATGCAGGTCACAGTGAGACCACTACTTCCACTGACACCTTAGCTGGCTTTCAACTCAGAAGGTTGGGTAAATTGGTTTTCCTTCAGTTACTAGACTATCACTCTTCAGGATGGCAGAAAAGAGACAAAATGCTTGCAGGTGTTTGTTTCACTGGAGTGAAACTTATGGAATTTATTACAGCCAAAATGAAAGAAAAGACAACTTTCTGTGTTGGTGTTGAGTGACAAACGATGCGCTTGTTGCTCAACTCTGAAAAGCCTAAACATCTGACCAACATGCTGGTGTATTTTCTTTCTCAGCCTTCCAGACTCCCCAGCTGCTCCCAGTGCAGGATCTCCCCTGTTTTCTAGGTGCAAGCTATGCAAAGAGCTATGTAAGCTGTGGAGGGAGCTTGCAAACAGTTTTCTATGGGCCACAGCAGAGAGGGACCTGCCCAAGCCTGAGCAGTGTTAAGAGACAATGAAGAAACCTTTTTGCATGATCTGTGAATTCAGAGGAACCCAACAAAATGCTGTGGTGCTGAAAACACTTACAGCAGCAAACTCTACGAGTCTGCTCATGTATTGATTATTTGGGTCATTTGTGACCCACATAACATCACATTTCCTCATGCTGTTCATGTACAGGATGATAGGTGCCCTGCGTGGGTGGGGAACAGGTTTGTTTAACAGATGTAACTCTGTGGAAATCTTATGTCAGCTTCCCAACTSGTTTATTTCTTACTAAAAACATTGTAAGAATATCATTGCTCTGCCCACTTCTGTGCCTCCTTTCTGCTTATTCTGATGGATGGAAAGAGTATCCTCTTTCTTCCTAAGCCAGAGAGAAGTCTTGGAGACTTTCTTGAAGATTTACCTTGCTATTTTACTCTAGTCCTTCTTCAGCTGGAGTTTCTGGTTACGTCTCACTGATAACAACAGAGATAATCTGAGTAATGCAAGATGACCAACTCATTCCTTTCTTGTGTGTTTTAGTGCAAAGCAATCAACAGAGAGAGAAATACGGCATGATTTCAGAGCAGTCATGTTATTAAAACAGCCCAATAATCCAGCTAATATCTATGGACAGCTCAAAGCTAAAAGAGGTATGCTAAAATGAAAGCAGTCCAAGAATCTAGTTTCTTAGGCCAGCATTTCAGTACTACTCTCACATTCTTGAGAGGGATCAAGAATGTGAAATTTCTGCGTGGGAGAGTTAGTGCAGGACCCATTACAGCAGTTTGTGTATGCAGTCACTAAACCCAGTCTGTTGATTCTCACCACTATTGAGAGGGGAAGGACAAGAGGAAGCATGAGGCATTTCGGTTCACAGATCATGAGTAAACATGATTTTACAAATAAACTCTTCTTGACATTAAACTGACAATGCTGTGTATAATGTACATTGGTTTTACTTTATTAAGGTCTGTCACATTTGTGTGGGAGAAAGGATAACTGTGTTAAGGAAAGGCACATGCAAACACTACAATATACAGTGCACTGTTTACACAAGAGCATATTGTAAAGGTGGTAGAAGGAAGTTTTGTCTTGGTGGGGACACTTTTCTTAAGTCTCAGGTTCATATACCCACAAATCTCAAAGCCTAGGCTCTCAGATCTCTCCCAGGACAGGAATTATCAAAGAATTGTATAAATTTTATAGCAAGKTACTCAGGCAGTGCGAGCGATTTGTCCCAGGTAACAGATGGCAGAGCAGAAACTTGAATTGAGACTTCAATTCAACATGTGAGACCCAAGATTGAGACAATAATATCATTTCTTCTCTGATCTGAACACACCTGCCTTCTTCCATGTGTAGCCAAGTCCCCATCTCTGAGCTGAATTTCAGTTTTAATTCAATGCAGTTTCAGTGGGATGAGAAACACCTAGTTTTTATCTTGCTGCAAATGCATTTTTAAAACACATGATAATTTCTCAGCTAGCCTGGAAAATCCTGTCAGATCATGATCCCAGGATGAAGGATCACTGCTACRCAAGGGACACAGGGACAGACAAAAAGATCTAAAGGGCCAATCACAAATACCAGGCYATGCTTGCAACAAGGCAACCTCCATCTCTGAAGTGTGGGTAGAACTGAGGGAGATGGCCACAGATACCGTACCAGCAAGAAGAGAAGTCCAGAGGCAGTAAATCAAAGTGAATAGGAGTGGCAGATTCAGAAAACAGGTATCTCCAGCTTATGGGAAAAGCTAAATATCCTGCACTCCTACCTTCCGTCTCAAGATGTGCAGTAAAAAAAAGTCTGAGAAGTCTTCAGTGAACCAGAATAATGACATAAAATTTTATTCCACAAATTAAAAAAACCACAGTGATTCCAAACACAGCTTGTTATCTTGACCCTGCAGCTGATTAAGCAAATGAAAACCATATATGTGTGAAAAAGACTTTTTGTGGAGCCGTGACTTAAGGAAGTAGCTGTAGGAAAGGTGGCAGGTTGGAGCATTGCTGTAGCTCTGTCCACTAGTGCCTCTGCTTTTGTGGAACTTACATGGTGCACTGCTCTGGCCACACTGGCATTGGGAGTGTGCCTTTGTTCCTCCAGGTGGTAGCAAATTATCTGCTCCTTCATCTTGAACACAAGCTGCCCATGTGCACAAAATGAAAGAAGGCTCAACTTCAATTTCATACCAACAGTTATTTAGTTCAGCATATTTTGGACTTATTTCYGGGGAAATTCAGTTAATTTTTTATATATCCCTCCTACACTATACTTCAGCTCTCTTTAGAGAGCATGAGCTTTTTTCCATTTTTAAAACCTGTTAGCTACTTATTCCATGAAGACTAAATGCCATGGTTGGAAGTTATTGCTGCAGGTTGCAGAACAGACTTGGATAGGGAGAGCAAYCACAGAATTCTTCAGCCAAATCCAAAGGATATCTTGGCTTTTGGGACCTCTTCTCTTTTTTCTTTGCTGTTTTCCTCAGTAATGATCCTCGGTAAAGATCCTACTTCCTGCCATTTCTTGTCCCACACCCTTCCTCTCRGATTGAGATGGGCAGGAACTAGAACAAAACACCATGAGAGATTTTGTGACTTGCACCTCTGGCAGGTTTCACCAGAATTATACTGTTTAGTGTGTAATAACAGTATGCACTATGCAGTGATGTGAAGAAGTAAGCCCAGGAAACCCTGCTGTAAAACCCCCACAATGTCTTGAAATACTTCTTTAAAGTAATTTATCACTTTCTGGGAGCAAACTGGGGCTAGGAGAATTGCTTTCCCCCTCTTTGAGAAAGTAAAAATTAATGGCCACCTGAAAAAGGGTAGAAAATGCAACAAATTTCATATTTTTTTCACAAAAYGACAGCTAGCATTTTATTTTTGAAATCCTTAAAATGCAAAATATGCAGCAGATTAAATACATGTGTGGTATTGCCATGATTCTCTGATTGTATAGGTGTCAACAGGTTGAATTTGAGTGCTATAAAATCTTTAGAATCTGAAATTTGGACTCACTCTGACAATAATGGGTTGTTTCTAAGAAGCTTTTGTATRGTATAACCTGTGGATATAAAAAAAGAAAAAACTTATTCTCCAGTGTTTTACCAACACAAAAATAKTTCTCATTTGGAGAGGAAGTTCTGATGGGATTTCTTAGGAAGTTACCAAAATTCAACAAGTTTTTCTTTAGTCTCATTTCTGTGAAGAATGGAAAACAGAATTGGTACCTCTCTCCTTCTGCCCTACACATTTCATTAATTTTTGGTGATGCAAAAATAWTAAAAAATTCAAAACAGAGGATCAGTGATGTATTAGTCTGCTTTCCTGCAGATGGATAATCTCATGAATAAAAATATCCCAAACCAGTAAAAATTACCTGCGGCAATGTTCTTGAGCATTGCCCAGCTCTGAGCAAGGGAGATTGAGGACTCCTGAGCTCCATTGCTAAATTATTTTTATTTAGAAGGGAAAAAAAAAGAAAGTTTCAGTATTGGCATCTACTCTGGTAATAGAAAAACCAATACAATTGCACGTTGAGACTAAAAAATGTCTTTTAAAATATTTATATGCAATTTTGGGGTCTCAGTGAACACTGTTTATTCTCTGGAGCCTATGAGACAAGGCTCTACATTTCCTTGGTCTAGTAAACCCATCATAATTCATTTTCTTTCTTCTCCAGTGTCAGCTCTTGTTTGTGCTGAGCTGTTCAGATTCTGCTTCAAGWACAAGTGGTGGAGGAGGTGACCTTTCTGTGGAAGATGGGCTTCCCCACCCACAGATAACTTCTAGAAGGATGTGCTAATCACACAAATATGCTGGTTCTTCCCAGAACCATAAAGAATATATTCTCATGAGATTAAAACTTTAGATTTCTTTTAGAAATGTAAAATTTGTTTTAGATTTCTTTTTTGGTCATTCAATCACACTTTTACTGGTTCTGCAGCAAATCAAAAATCTTCTTGCACTATGAAAGTCATCTTCATCTGTAAGAAAACTGGCATCCAGATTCTACAGAAACTCTTGGGACCTTACAGGTAATAAGGCTTTAATTTAAAAAAAATATATACAGGTTGAACAAAGAAAACTAGTAGAATGAAATCGTACTTAATTTAAAAGTTAACTAAACATCTATATATCACTTAAAATACAAAGTCTTAACTAATATTAAGAACATGAATATGATCTTTTGACAGAAATGAGGAACTCTATCTGCTTATGCGTCTGATAAGCTGAATTACAACACTTAGGAGGTCAGAAGGGAGCTGCTGAAGTGCTCTCTTTTATGAGATTTTCCTATGTCATCGTGCTTCCCTGTGATAGCAAAGCATCTGTAGGAAGGAGAGGATTTCCACAGTGCAGAGAGGTTTGGAGCAGGTGTTAGCCCACAGCAGAAACACCATAACATGGCTGGGAGGGGTCCCTGTGCAGGACATCATAGCGACAGCGCTTCTTGTCAAAAACAATTTTACATCTCGTTCCGTCATAAGAAACAGGAGTGACAAAGCTGTCAGAGGCAAAGAGAAAGCAAGTGTTAGCTTGAGAGCAATAAAAGTTTCAATACTTCAGTGATTCTAGCTTGAACTACTGCTCAGTGAGACAGGTCAAACCAYGCCTAAGGGCAGCTGAGCTACCTKGAGTACCACACAGCTGCAGCTTCCAGAGCCTCAAAGGATGCCCTGTGCACTGCRCTGTGMAGWTGWTCCAGGATGCTCARCABTAGCAAAGGCACTTCTAGCACAGCACYCTGYRGTGGCATAAGCATGGGCTTGGCATCTTGTCTCTTTTTTCCTTTAATTTTTCATTATTTCCACTTTGCATAGCATGTGGTGGCTGCTCCCTGATAGACYGTSCCACCTGAATAAAGAYAAAGATCATCRTCAAGGTMTTTTGGGCTTTTGAGAAAGTAGGAGAAGGAAAGGAGAAGGCTGGAGAAATACTTCAGAGCAGAGCCTTGTCATTCTACGTTCAGCATGTTCACTGGAGAAAAGCACTTCAGGAAAGGGATTCAGATCACCAGAGGCTCTTTAGGGAAACCTCACTTAAATCACCTACCTCCACTTTCTCAGCTAATGAAAGACAACTGTAGTGAAAGAGGGGTTCACAGGTTCCTTTAAAAATTAAAGGCAAGCACCAACTGGATGTGCCTGGAAAGGCTTGTGTCCACTCCCAGTCAGCAGAAAATGAAGAATGGCAAACACAGCTAAGGGTGCAAACAATCGAGAGCTGTATGTGGCTTTCAGTAGCTCTGTGACATGGGTGAGAAAAGGCTCTCTTGTGCCCTTACAAACCCATTTATCCCCAGCAATGGAAAGCTGTGGTCATCCTACAGGCAATGATGGTACCAAGAARTTCAAACTTACAGGGTACAGCATTCCATGCTATATTTGCTGCAGTCACATYGGTAGCAATCTTCTGTCCTCTCAATGTGTCCAAAGGGATACAGTTTTCCATTCCACATACAGCCTGCATAAGACAGCAGCAAAACAGAACAGGTTCTTTAAATTTCRACCTAAACAAAGAAGARTTTAAAAATTATTTCAGCTTTTTGAAAAATGTAATTCCAGGCAATAGTAAAGTACAAGGAATTGGGTTTTACTCTTTCAAGCCCTGAAGGAGCTCCATGTGCTGGAATAGCAGTGGCAAGCTACCACCAGTTGCAGTAVTATTGCTGCAACCACACGSAGCYCAGGGGAAGAYTTTGTTTTTCCCCTACTTTTAGCAACKTGCTGCTGGAGTCCCCTGCTTGTGTTTTTCCAATGTCTKCCCCCTCCCTTGTATTTTGAGCCCYTCCTGGCAGCTTCAYAGAGAGCCAAGTTACCACAGAGCATCARGTCAGAGGATCTTCCTTGTTTCTACCTCTGTAGGGCCTCCCTGGTACTTGAAGTGCACTACGGCAGTAGGCATCACCCAGGGTCACCATGCCGCCCATTGCAACAAGGAAAGCCAGAAAGCTCTTCTGTAGAGAGAAAGAAGCAAATGGTAATTTCTCCCCTCTTTATGAATCAACATATATTACAGACACTGCTGCCTCCTCTGTAGAACCTAKGCCATTCCTGAGATGCTCATCAAAGGTGCTTCTTGATGGTCTGTACCTTTGGGATTACGTGAGCACAAATCACAGGMGAACCAGGCCATAGGACTGTGTTGGTCTATTTATCATTCCCTAACTGTTGATTTAGATTCTGCAAACACCTCTGGAGGCTCGAAGAGCTGGAACAGGACACAATTTGAGGGATCAAAATGAAGAACAGAAAAAATACACAGACAAAATATACACACTTTTTTCTCCTTGCAAAAGGACAATACTTTAGACTGTGCTTCACATTTATAAGTTTTAAAAGCATGGTCCTGAATGTTTGCAAAACTCGGGCTGGTTTCACAAAC